>JBCEZV010000022.1:1055490-1067452 GCA_039654365.1 Cataglyphis livida
ACTTTTAAACATTAATTTTATTTTATCAAAATAATCAATTTGCTTATGTTTTTTGCCTCGTTATTTTAAGGAAATATCGAAGCAAAAATATTCATTTTTATATAGTAATTTTATTTTATTAATATTTTGTTTCTTTATCCTTAAATATTTTTCCCGAAAATAATATTTCTCTGCAATATATATTATCACTCTCAATTAATATTGAAATATTGATTATTTAAATTATGAAATTTTGATAATTTATGAAATTGTCATTTTGAGGATATCTTAAAAGGAGCTTATTATTAGAATATAAACCTTTTATCTCTTTTTCCTCTTCTGTACGATTAAATATGCGAAAAAAATGTGTAATAATGTTACTTTTAAACATTAATTTTATTTTATCAAAATAATCAATTTGCTTATGTTTTTTGCCTCGTTATTTTAAGGAAATATGGAAGCAAAAATTTTCATTTTTATATAGTAATTTAATTTTATTTTGTTTCTTGATCCTTAAATATTTTTCTTGAAAATAATATTTCTCTGCAATATATATTGTCACTCTCAATTAATATTTAAATTATGAAATATATATATTTTTATTAGCCTTTCAATAACGTAACTGGCGCATGTCAAATAGAGAAATATGAATATTTTGAATATACTTTGAATATTTTATTATTTATATTGAGTGTTGTACTTGGCACTTTCGTTTCTACTTACTAGATAGATATATATAGTGCTCTACTTCAACTAGCTTCCGTTACGTCAGCGATTTAATTCTGTCGAGTCGTTTAATGGAGACAAAATATACGCGTCGCGTCGAAGCTCGATCTAACCGATAGAAGTCCGTTTGCCTCCTTTTTCCTGGCTTTCCTGGATTAATTAAGACTTTCTTAGTCATTATCTTCCTGCAATTTCAATAATGAACAAATACCGTCCACGATTATTAAAAGTTTTAACAAAGTTAAAAGCACAAATTTTTAACATGCCTTTAATCCGAAATATTTAATATTATTATTTAATATTTTTGTGATATGATGATAAAACTCGATATGCATTTTTCTGCTCGCATTTTATAAGTCGGAAATATATGTCAAAAATATATTTTTATTAACGTATATTACATTAGTTAATTTTAGAGAGAAATATAGTTTTTTCAAAATAAAAAAATATTTAAAAAGGAGGGCAAGTAAAATATGCGATTAATTAAAAAATAAACATGATATATTTAAAAATAAGGAATAATTATTAAATTTTCTGTACGCGTTGCTAGTATGAAAAAGGGCATCATAAAGATTATTTAGGAGAATAATGGAAAATTTATATCTTTTGAGTAACACACATACACATATGTGCACACAATTTTACATTGTAACGGCACGCAAGAATTTCGGAGCCATAAATTGACGTCAGCATTACTCACGTCGCTATAGCATGCAACTACATTAGTTCTAACCAAGCATAAAATCGTTATTAAATATCTTTTGAAGAATCCCTCGTCCATATATTAAATCGAAATTATACCTTTATTGAAATTTTTTGAGTGTTCATAAAAATAGTTAATCTTTCCGAGTAATATCCTCATTTGTGTCATAAATTTTACAATGATTTAAATTTAAACTTTTTCAATGTAATAATTTCATATTGCGGCAACCGAAAAACATAATTTAATTGAATAATATAATTGTGTAATAATAATAAATAATAATAATTTATGAATTTATTGAATTATATCCATTATATAAAAAAATCTCTTTGTGTACGTGTATGTAAAATTTTTTATTATTAATGAATATATAATAAATACATCATAAACAACTAAAAGAATAATATATGTATATTAATAATTAAATATAAATTAAATATATATTTACAAACATATAGTTTATTAAAAAATTGAAAATATATTATGCTTATCTATTTTGACGTAAGCAATTATATTGGGTTGGCAAGAAAGTAATTTCGATTCTTTAGTGTGAAATAAAACTCAATTTTTTCTATACAAAAAATGAACTTTAATCAATTGTTGTGTGTGATGCATTTAACCTTTTTATAATCTCTCGCACAATTATATGATGATTCGATTCAATTATGGCTTTCATTTTGTCATCATCAACTTCAAAAAGTCGACCAGAACCTTGGTCATCTTTAAATGAAAAATCTCCGGAACGAAATTTTTTAAACCAATTTTGACACGTGCGTTCTCTTAAGCAATCAACACCATAAAAGTTCTGGTCGACCTTCTAAAGTTGATGATGACAAAATGAAAGCCATAATTGAATCGAATCGTCATATAACTGTGCGAGAGATTGTAAAAAGATTAAATGAATCACACACAACAATTGATTAAAGTTCATTTTTTTGTATAGAAAAAATTGAGTTTTATTTCACATTAAAAAACCGAAATTACTTTCTTGCCAACCCAATATTTTCGAGATATTTCATTCAAACAAAATTCTCACAATTATATTTTTTAGAATTAAAAGCTCTACGTCATAATGCCAAGTTTGCTAAGCAAGATTTTTCGCTTGAGAAGCCACTGAAGAACATTGTCTCGTCAAAGCGAGTCTACTCCCTTTCAAGCTGGCAGAGGCGGTTGCCAAATATCACTACCACGGAATTCGCGACCGACAAAGTCGATTACGGTTACGAGATGCCGGAGACGCTTTCGCGCGAAGCGATGGTACCTCGTTCAGACCCCTTGGACGACCCCTTTGTGGCCGATGACACGTTCCAGGATCAAGGCCCGGGCTCAATGGAAATATACAAGCTGGACCTGTCCAAAGAGAAGGCTCTGCTTACCGCAACCACGCCCCCCACCAATTTATCATCAAGAAACAAAAGCAAAGCACCGAAGAAAATGATGGGTCACTTGAATTTAAAGACGGAAATCAAGTCGACAACAATAGATCCAAGGGTTCATCATAGGCAATCAAACTTTTTCGAAGATCAACGAACCGAGATATCTTTGGTCAACAGAGACGCCTTCGATGTTGGCGGTGTGCCGGAGCTACAGGTTGGATGCGAGGGTCTAGAAGCGTCGCCATCGTCCCACAAGGCGAAAAGATCGATAGATACGTCCGACAAGGAGGAGAAGGGGATGGTACCGGCGTCCGTACTACTGGATGTAATGCCAATATCCCTCGATCTCGACTACAATCTGTCATACGATGAAGAAAACTACGAAGAGATGGACGAGCTGTTCAAATTGAAGAAATTAGAGACCGTTACAAAGGGGAACAAGCCGAACAGGGGCGACATGGACGCTAGCCATCTGAATTCCGATCATCTGGACGAATCTAGACGACCGGAGAAGTTACCAATTCGAGGGGATTTGGGTAAAACCATTCCACAAAGTTTCCGCGAACTTGTAATCGATCGGGAAAAGTCACAAAAATTGACAGATCTCGAAATCAAGAGGGGAACTAAAGCGAAACGAGCGCTGGTTTCATCGAACGATGCTATCAAGAATCAGGGGTTACTGTGGCTCGCTCAGGCCGAGAGATTTGAGGACGAGACGGGCAAGCGAAAACGTGCAAGGCGATCGGCCAATTGGGGCTTCGGCGAGAACGAAGGTGTCGTATCCAGCGACGAATTACAGACCGTGAATGAGCGTCGCAGGCAGCACGAGATGCGATACCATCAAGATGTATCCAAACGACGTGACCAGCATCGTGGAATAAATCCAGATGTCGATAGTATCAGACGGGAGTACGAGAAATTACTCGAACAGAAACGAAGGGAGGAGGAAGAGCAACGACGAGTGCAACAGGGTGATCGAAATACGCTGAGCAGATGGGAGGAGGAAGAGAGAAGAAGGGACGAAATGCGAAAGACGCAATACCATAAGTATCGTAGCAGAATGGATCATACCTCAACACCTCGCATGGATGACGAAGAGACGCGACGACGACAGATGGAGGAGAGACAGAGACAGGAAATAGAGCGAAATCGAACGCAAGAGATGGCCAGACGAAAAGAGGAAGAGCGGAAGAGACTTAGGGAAGAGGAGGAACAAAGACGACGATTGCAAAAAGAAGAAGAAACGAGGAAAAGACCGCATAATAACAAATGGAACGAGGAAAATGCGAGGAGATCGGAATCTAAAACACCTGTGAGCAACGAAAAGAGAAGACAAAGGCTTCACAATGAAGAGATAAGGAGGAGGGAGGAAGAACGACAAAGACAGTTGCAGAAAGAAGAACAGTACAGATCGCAGCAAGAAGCGCGAAGAAGAAAGGAAGAAGAAGAAAGACGACGTCAAGAAGATCGTGCGAGGAATTTTTCCGAAGACGATAGAAGGCGACTGGAGGAACGTCGCAGAGAATGGTTGGAGAAGAAGAGACAGCGGGAAGAGAACGAGACAAGGCGACAGCAGCCACCATCAAACTTGATGCGCATGGGACATCGTACCGGCCATCCGAATGATATTAGACAACGTGATCAAGATGAAGAAAGACGCATGCGGGAAGAGGAGAGACAACGGGAGCAGAAGCTGCGGGAATATATCGCGCGAAATCAACCTATCAACGTCACTCCTGCCGATCGCAAATCGGAGGAAAAGAGAGGGCGCTATAGACCCGAAGAAAGCAGAGATCCGCGGATAAACGCGAGCAGGAACGACGAAGAATATCGCGCGAGAGAGCAACGTAGGAGGCAGGAGGAAGAGCGAAAGTTGCAGGATTATATCAGGAGGAACCAGCCGGTGAGCGTACCTTCGAGAAGCAATCAATCGAGCGTAACGGATCGTAACTGGTTCGAAGAGCGGAGGTTGATCGAGGAAGCTAGGCGTCGCGATCCCGACAGGTATCCCGATTTGGGAACGAAAAGGCACCATGGCCCGTCCGCTCCTACGTACAATATCGATCGGCATGAAGAAGTAAGACAGAGACAGCTGCAGGAAACGGAGAGAAAGTTGGAAGATAGACGACAGAGGTACGAGGCGGAAGAGTGGCGGAAGGATCCTATCGCCAGACGACAGCGAGAAGAGGAGGAGAGACGACTGCGAGAGGAAGCGAGAAGACGAGAGGAGGAGGCGAGAAAGGCGCAATCCAGAAGATACGAGGAGGATAGGAAGCGACTGGAGGCACTGAAGTTGCAGGCCGAAAGGAGGAGACAGGAGATGCTGAAAGAACGGTCCAGGAACGAAGCTGCTGGAAGAACTAGACAGCCGGAAGCCACGAGGCCGACCTACTATCAGGACCCTCGTCTTTTGGAGCACAGAAGACGGCAGGATAGTCAACCGATTCCGACCAATTTGGTACAAGAAGAGGCCAGGAGGGCGGCAGCGGAACGCGAGAAGCAAAGGCTAATGGAAGCTGAAAGACGACGACAGGATGATAGCAAGTACGTAAGAATCCTTTCGAACACGATATTCTCCATAAAAACATTTCCACCTGGCCCTAGTGAACTTTATTTTTTTTTTTTGCTGAAGAGTAATATTATTGCGATGGAATTGTGAGCATAAATCTTTGACACTTAAATTAAAAAAAAAAAATTTTATATAAATTAATAAATAGAATTTTAAAATACAAAATCCTTCATATAAAAAATACAAATTAATTAACACGATTAAACTTCTTGTACATCTTTACGTGTTTTTTATTTGATTATATTAACATTTGTAATTACGTTTTGCTAGGTTAAGTTATATTTGTCTCAAAATAAAAAGACGATTAACTTTCAGTTAGTCGCAATATCCAATAGATACACATTATAATATTAAGAGTACTGCATAAATGTATAAAAACAAATTAAAATAAAAATTGTTTAAAAATAGAAATTTATTTTAAGCCATATTACTATAATTTTAGCTTTTTTTTATTCATCCTAATACTTTGAATAAAGAATATTACGTCTAAAGGAGAGTTAAAATCGCGTTTTCTTTGATCAAATTTAATACTTTAATAATCTTATTAAATTTAATAATTTTCTCTTGCGCAATCTGAAGTATTTCTCCAATCGCGTAAAATCTAAAATGGCAACAACGGCTTAATACATCCGAGTGACTTCAATTAATACCTCAAGTGTATGATCAGAGGACGAGAGAATTTACTCATTCGGACCGCTCGATAAACGCGATCCTATTTCTACCTGCTGCAGAATGAGGGAGCACAGACCGAAGGAGACCGACCAGTGGAGACGGCAGGAACTAGTCAGACTCAACTCCCTACCGGTGAGCGCAAGGATAATTGTAGTCCCCCCCGGTTCCTCATCGCCCGTCTCGCCAGTGGTGATATCGAGGACCGGCTTCGACAACGAGATCGATTTCACGGTGAGTCCTTCCCATTTGTTCCTTCCAAAAGCACTTTACTTCGATCGCGCGAAACTCGATCCGGCCGGCCCCGCCGGGAACCGCTTTGTTTACCGGCAACGAATCCGATCTCGTGGTCACCACCGATTGTCTCGCGCTACCGAATCGAAGCGTGCTTCATTAAACTATAGAGCAAGTTGCGGTGGATTCCGTGCCCCTTCGACAAGTCCTCCCTCATCACGCTTTGTCCAGCTTAATTGACCGAGCGCTGAGCAACGTCGTTTCTCTCTTCGGCAATATTTTTTTCTCGGCGATATTCTTGCCGAAAATGATAATATAATTGAAAAAGAAGTGATATCACGTGATATGCGTTAAATAATAGTAGAGTAATTTGCGAATTGTTTCGTTCTTCATCCACATCTGTTGAGTTTTTTAAATATATATCTAGAGATTTTTATACGGGGTGAGTTTTTTTTAATCTTAAGGCAAATATTTCGGAAACATACAATTTTACAAAAAAAATTTCAAAGAAAAATTGTATGATCTAGAAAGGGACAATGGTGACCTTGCTTTGACCTTGAAACGTCTATTTTGTAAAATTGCATATTTTCGAAATTATTGCCTGTTAAGATTCAAAAGACTTATCCTGTATATTTATCAATTATATTTATTAAAATAAAATTAAAAGAATTTTAATTTAATAAACTGTTTTCAGGGAATTAATCCACATCGCGAGGGCATACAAGCGCCAAAGTTCCCTGTCCCTCCGACTTCGCGGCCGCCCCCAAAGACTCCCGGACCATGTGTCTGGGCAATTGTTCAATGTTGTTCGCCTAATAACAATCGTCTCGTAAAGTGTTTCGAATCGATGGGCTGCCCCGGGGTTAATTGGGATCCTGACCCGTGCAGAGGTGCCATCGCGAATGCCGCCAGAGCAGAAGTCATGAAGTTCTATGCCATTGCGTCAAATCAATAACTTATTGGTGATAAGATTTCGTCCTTGGAGAGAGAAATGCCAATTAGGTAGAGAAAAGGGGAGAAGATAGGGAGAAAAGCCTCTCTTCGAAATTAACACAAGATCGAATAGAAAGTTTCGAGTTACTGCGAATCAATTTGTGTGTGTGACTTCTATCTGCTTTGTACAAATATTTGTGTTACTGGATGTAAGAGCTGAGTAAGTAGACTTAGATGTTTGTGGAAGGAAAAATCTTGATACTGTTACTCGTCGCGATAGTTTTTAGTAAGGATTAAACAAGATTAAGCTGAAAATTGCATAAAAGCGATAAATTCTCTTTTGTAATAGGAATAAATATTTCACATAAACAATTATAAGAGAAATATATATATTACAATATTTTTACGACATAAAATTTTAATAAAAATATGAGAACTAAATTGAATTAAATTAATTTTAAATTGAATTAAATAAAACTTGTTAAAACGTATTAATGAAAATTTAAATTTTAACCAGTATCGATCTTTCATTATACACCCAGTAACACAATTATTTATAATTGTAAAAGAAAAATTGTAGATATTTGACAATTATTTATAATTGTCAAATATCTACAATTTTTTTTTTTTTTGCATGAGAAAAATAAATATTCATAAAAGATATTTCGAAGAAAGTTAAAAATTTAAGGGCGAAGAAATGAATAAGTCAAATAAATCTCTTTATCTATTTTTGACATATTGAGTCATTAACATTAATATAACGAAGATTTTATGCAATAACACGTATTGTATATTACTGAGTAAAAACAGTTATTTTATTACAATAATTTTATTATTATTAAAAACTATTTTTCTATCCGCTTATTTGATTGATAGTGCACATTAGATAGACATTTATACATATCGTGTTTATATAGTCTTAGAGACATTTAAAAACGTTTCAATTTTTAAAATGTAACAAGCAGTATTTATCTTAAATAACACTAGAAACCGATAACATGTTAAATTAATAGTCAATTAGTCTGTAATATTGATCGATAGCCAACATCGTGCCTAGCAAAATTACGTACAGCTGTAAAAAAAAAATGAAAAAAAAGAAAGAAAACATGAGCATCTCGTTTGTAAACTTGTTTGCATGCGCGAACATAGCGTACGAAAGCAAGCGTGCGCTTAATTATTGTAAATTTTTTTGTACGTAGCCGAGAGGCAAGAGCGTTATATTTTTGCAGCTTTTCCACATGTGATATAGAAGGTAGGCTCTAGTACGCTGTAATCAGACAAATATTTATGTAATGTATGCAGAGAGAAAGCAATAAAGTTATCTGGACCTGTATAATCCGCAATATCTATCTGTTTTTTTTTTTTTTTTTTTCCTCGCACGACGATCAAACTTCGTTACGGATGCAAAATTTGATCAACTCGCAGCGACATTGACATGTTTCCACGTCCCTTCGGATCGCATCGTAAAAAACATAAAATACAGAAAAATTACGCGAGTGCGTAATATTTTTAATTCTTTCAAAATTCCTACCGTCTTCTATCCAATACTTAATGCTTAATGTGACAAAGATTGCATAAAATATTGCGTAATATTGATATAAAATTAAAAAGTTAAATTTGGCACCTTGAAATATTATATTTTGCGACGAGCATAATTTATTTTTTAGATTAAATTAAATTTTTAAAAATTAATGTTGGAAGAAACGAGATATTTCAAATTTTCATTTATTTAATTTAAAATAATTTAGTTTCTATTTTAACAAAAAGTTTTAATTTCAGCCTTAGAACTGATATTTTCTATTTTAGTTTTATTATAATAAATTAAAATTATAATAAATTAAAATTTTTGCTAAAGAAAACTCATACTAATTTCTCGAAGAGTGATTAAAATATTTTTACTACTAGCGAGATAGCGAGTAAATAAAAATTGGAAAATTTTAATTAAAAATGCATGACATTTAGAATACGAGAGGAAGAAAGAAAGAGAGAAAAAAAATGTTTAGCTAATTATGACAGATAATGTGCGATGACGAGCTCTTCCAGCCATGTTATAATTTATCTACATATTTTTGTATATCTTTCTTTTGATTTCCTTTGTTCTCGTTTTATCTACTGCGTCCGATAACGAAGCTATTCACCATTTAAGAGCCTGTGAAACGTTTCCCGCGTTCAATCAGTCGTATTGTGAATCTAAAGGTGCCACCTCGCATCGCGTCTCGACACGTGGTAAGGCAAAAGCAAATACTACGTACGTAGTCGACTATTGACGCGAGCAACCACTTTGGATAATGCATTACGTGTCGCTCTAGTTGCAATCGTCAACGCATTCGGTACAGAATTACTTCGACGAAAATTGAAAACGTCACTTTACATGCGGATGTTTCTCAAACAATTTGATTACATAATCATTTTTGTTTATCAATATCGCCATTAATGATCAAAATCTGCATCAGATTATACGCTGCGATAATTTTCGTTAATCCCTATAGCAGTTATATCGTTTAATTGTGTATTTCTTTAAATAAAAATGCATACAAATATTAATTAAGTATTTTATTTCGTGCAGGTAAAAATACTGTAATAGCTTGCATTTGAAAACTCGCGTTCCATCAATCGACACGCGCACTTCTGTTAGCACTCGTTCGCGAATTATGCTAATCATGAGTGGCGCATCTAATCACTTAACAACGCGGTCAAGGCAAACGGGTATTGTTCCCGTGTTTAGTTTTTTTTTTTTTTTTTCATATATTTCACTTTCTTCATCGATATTCAAGCGATATAAACGATAGTTTAACATCGTATGACATATAATTCGCAAACGTCAGTACAATAATAAGTAATAGTGCAAAATCCACTCTTTCTTATAATCTAATATGTGTTGTGTGTTTATTGTATATCATATTATTATAAAAAATTTGTTAAAAAAAAATAATTTTTAACAATTTAAAATAGCCACTATTTTTTCTTAACAACAAATAATTTTCGTAGCAATCTTATCTTTCTATATCCTTCACCCGCGCAATATATGAATATTTTTAACTATCAATCGTATATGAAGTAATATAAATTAAAAATTTTTAATAATTAATACTTAATAAAAATATAGAAATAAAAAAACAGATATGAATTGTCATCATCGAATTAATAACTTAAGTAAATATTTTTACAATGGAATACGTAAAAGTTAAATATACAATTATATTATTTATTATTATTTTATTATATTATTATTTTATTTTAGAGTTGTATTATTTGAATCAAATATAATAAAAATGTGAGATATCAAATCGAGCAAATAAAGCATTTCCGCGATGTACAATAATATATTGCAAACTTGTTCTTTGATGTATAGCAGATCATCTTGCAAGGCAGAGATAGAGAGACACATCTTCTGTCCGAAGTTTCTTCGCGCATAGACATAAATAACAGACTGTCGGCAGCGTGTCGACGACAGGTGCACATCCAGCACTCTCAAAGATCATCCCCAAGGCTATTGTCTTCCCTATCTACATATCCATACTCGATACGCATCCAAGATGCACTTTTCCCCCCCCCTCTCCCCCTCCCCTCCCAAACTGCCCTATCCTTATATATTTTCGCCTCCCCCTTTTCCTTCGATGCTCGCTCTGCTTTGCGGAGCACAAGAGAACGCGCGAGATAATGCGATTCAAAAGACTATAATGCGATTCCGCGACGTTTCCATTAAAGACACATCGAATTTTCATCCGGAGGATTTACGATGTCCTTAATTCACAAAAGATCTCTTTTGATATTAATATGATGCCTTTGATGTCACATCACTGCATGAGATATAATTACGCGGTGTTTAATAACGACATCTTGTCGCATTAATTTTTGTAAAATAATGTCGTATCATGAATTGAAATTTTTTTTTTTTTTTTATATATTTTGGTGGATATTTATATAGAGTAGTTTGTACTTTTTTATATAAATTACAAGCTGTTTTCCCAGGGACTATCAAAAAAATAGCAACAAAATTTTCAAGGTTTGTTAGGAATTTTTATGAATAACAAATTATTTTGCTAAATTTTCGTCAGTTTTATTGAAACAAAATTGTTTTTCATTTTCTTATTTTTTTTTTTTTTAATTCATTTTTCTTACACAATCATATTAAATATAAAATATTAAGTTCTTAATAAACTTAAATTAAGCGGAAAAGTTTATTATATAAAATAATATTATATTAAAATAACGCTGTGATTGAGAAAACACTGGTTATTAATTGAGCAAAATTAATTAAGCAAAAAAAAAAAAAATTCGAACGGACACGACAGTATCTTTCCATTAAAGGCGTGGAAAAGCTCTCTATTTCCTTTCCTCTTGCATTACATTTCTCATTTTCTTGTCTCAACTTTGCCAACACGAGCGAGCGTGTAGCCTGTCGTCGCTCTGATGCATCCACGAGCAAATAGATAACTCGCGCAATGCCCTGCATTGGGGAGGTGTGCGCACCTAAAGTGACAAACGGTCCACCATAACACGTGCCACCTTTGTGTCGGTAGGTGGCTTTTGTTGAAACGCGCTCGTATTGTTCCGTTCCGAAAGAACCATCTAACGCGTCGAGTTTTGTACACAATTTTCTTCGCCGCGTTGTGTTCGCGATTGACATTTCGGATTGCGCATTGTCCTCAAAATTGATGCGAATTAAGCCGTTTCTTTAGCATCGTCAAAATTATTGAAGTTCCCTCTTCCCGTGTCTATATATTAATTTAAAGACAAAAAAAAAACAGTATTATAAAAAAATATAAAATA
>JBCEZV010000022.1:1073251-1094342 GCA_039654365.1 Cataglyphis livida
TAATTATTATTTATTATTATTATTATTATTATTATTATTATTATTATTATTATTATTATTATATTTATTATATTTATTATTAATATTATTAATAATATTATTCATATAAATATAATTATAATAATATAATAATAATAATAATAATAATATAATAAGTATAATAAATATAATAATAATAATAATAATAAAAATAATAATAAATAATAATTATAATAATTATAATAATAAAAATAATAATAATAACAATAAATTATTAATAATAATAATAATAATATTAATAATAATAATAATAATAATAATAATAATACTATTAATAATAATAATAATGATAATAATAATAATAATAATAATATGATTTCGAGAAGAAAATGCGTAAAGTTACATTTAATTGAGCTAGTTTTGTTTACTCTTCTCTAAATATGATTTCGCATAATTAGAATAGAAATTGAAGGATAAATACTATTGCAATATAGTGATGCGACCATCCCAAGTTTCGGGCCACTAGGGAAACGAGCAGTGATAGGGCCCAGCGCGCTCGCATGCTAAACGATCGAGGATATAGCGATGCCATTTCGACTGAAAGTTTCGCAACGCTATTACGGCGCTTCGAAACGAATAAGTTTACGCTCGCAGGTCGCAGGATTTCAATTTCGCGTCGAAAACTTATTGGAACACTATCGCCGTGTCGTCCGCCCTCGCTCGTAACGAACTGCATTGAGCCAAAAGTTGACTACGTATTACACGCGATGAATAATCGCGATAACAAACGTGAAATAATATTTAGGATGGAAAAAGAGAGAGTGAGAAGGAAAAATCTCTTCTAACGATTTCATATATTTTTTTACGATGTTTTTCTATTATTAAAAAAAATAAGGAAAGCGCACATTACGTTATCAATTCAAAAAAAATGTCTTCTTTTATTAATTTATAATGCACTTTCAAATATTCTATTTTTTTTACTTAAATTTTCTTCCACAAATTTTTTTACTAATTTTTATTTTTTATCTTGACCTTATATTTTGCCCTTTTTCTATTTGAAAGCTCTTGACTAAAATTTATATATGAGAGAATTCTACGAAAATTAGAGTACGTTTTTATATTTCAATATCCTCTTCAAAGCTAAAACGCAGTTTTCCTCTATGCATATTCTGCAGGGAAAAAAAAAATATTTCTCTCCAAATTATATTTGCTTACATTATACTTGATATTAATTTTTCCTCAAATTTTGTTTCTACGAGGAAGCTGAAAACTTTTTTTTTACCAGTTCTTAGTTTTCCTATATTTTTTTTTCAGAGAGTTACGTAGTTCGTAGATTAAAAAGGAATATCGTATCGCGAGTTCTCATTCGAAATATTGACCTTTCCAACAGTCACGAGTAAGCACACTCAGCCTGATGTCGTATAGGAGAGAGATTTAACGATTGGAGCGCATAATAAAAAGAAAGCATGCAAAACGACTTATTTTTATGATTGGGTGGTTTCACCGTGGATGCACATATTTCTTCCGTTCGCTGCAGTAGCTAGTTTTGAAAAAAAAAATTTTTTTAAACATAGAAAGATTCATCGTACATTAGCTATCGCGAAAAGGGGTAAATAGTAAATTATCAGATCAAGTCCAATATTTTTATGCGTAGACAGTTATTGTAAGTCAATTAAAAAGTTGCACATATATATTATAATCGTCAAAATTTTTATTGATTGTAAATTGTTTAATGCGCAATTTGTGGAACTCTTACAATAAATAATTCATTTTTGTTGGGAGAAAAGGAGATAGAAAAAATTTCTCTCATTTATTAATTCATTTATAATTCGGTTACTATCAAACTTTAATATATTAACAAAAAATGAAGAGCAGAAAAGAAACTGAATTTCGCTGAATCCTCGCAATCGAATGTATCGTAAAAATATCCTGACCTCAGCGAGCTTATCAAAAAGTAGCTATGAAGGCTCTATAACGTGATCTAAGTTCTTTTTCCTTCTCGATTTATCCCCGCGATGAGGATTTTCCAATCCTACTTGCCATAATCTCACACTGCCGCGTTCGTAGCGCGCTGATAAGGAATCGGAGACGGGAGACTGACTCTGCGAAGGCTCTCGATACCTCCGTGAACGATATCAACGGGGAGTGGTGAGGAGGGAGGGGGAGGGGGAGAGGGAGGCTTCATTAAACTGGTCGTCCGATCGAGGAGCGGGACGGTGACGTAATCGCGGGGATGAAATCCTCGCTACAGAGATCCTACGATGCGTACGTCCTAGAAAAGGTAGGCCAGGGACCGCGATCTCGAGAGGGGATGGGGATCGTTGCTATCGGGAATTTCGCAATTTCCGGCTGAATCCGACAATTTCCTCGCGGCGACGCGTTCGTCGCACGCGGCGCGAAGCTTTTCGCACGATCGACCGAACAGCTGGTCTAATTTACGTTACGATCGCGAACTAGAATTGAAGAGCCAAATTCCGAAGACGGAACGAATCAGAAGAAAGCGCCCAAGGATCGGAGAAATGTAACATTCATCGTACTTTGGAGTTATTGACTGTAGGATTGCCGATTTGCCTCGATAACCATCGAACTTTATCGATTTATTTTTCGTCTCAAGGGTTTCTTCTTGGTTTTTGTGCGTGAGAAAAATCACAAATTAATCAATATATGCAGTAATCAGTGTAAAATGATATATAATAAAATGATATATAATAAAAAAATATTTTAGAGTTTGTTATAAAAAATAAAATAATTATTAATTACAATACACAGATAAAATAATTATTAATTACATCTACATATCTATATTAATTACATCTATAATCTACATCAATCAAATTTCTCAAGTTCTATAAAAACTTAAATTTTATTAGAAGGCATTTGAATAAGGCATTTTTTTGTCTTCCTAACTAATATTTGCTGCATAAATTAAATAGATTTATTAGAAAAATATATGAATTAATTAATACATGCAGTAATCAGTGTGAAATGATGATTTATATAATAAAAAAATATTTTAAAACTTATTATAAAAAATAAAATAATTATTAATTACAATAGATCAAATAATTATTAGTTAAATCTACATCAATTATATTTCTCAAGTTCTATAAGAATTTAAATTTTATAGGAACGAGAAATTTGTTCATCTTCCTACTAATATTTGCGCGAATTAAATACATTTACTCGTAATTGCTACGAGCGAGATTGTTATCATGGAAACGAGGGATTAATATTGTCCGACGAACGAAAGACGCGATTGTCGACATCTTATTGGAAAATTAATTGGATTTTTTTGAAATAATTTTCGCGGGATTATCGAGAATCTTGTGCATTCGTGATATAATGCGGATTCGATTGACTTAACGACCGTGCCGATAAATCAAGGAAGACTTGAGCCCCGAGTGCGTCGCTGAGCCAAACTTGATAATACTGGGCCACCTTGCGAGGATCAATAAATCGTGAAATTTATGCTGATCTCCTTCAACCCTTTCGCTCTTCAGCGCGGAAACTCTCTCTCTCTCTCTCTCTCTCGGCCTGATATGTAGAACTATGGAAGGCTCATAGTTAAACGTTAAGGGTTGTAAACAGAATTCGCCAGAATTCCGTGCCGCCATTTCTGCAAGCTCGTAATAAACGATCTTTCGCAATATCGGTTATTCTTATGCAAAACGCTCGCCGCCATTGTCCGTTACATCGCATTACGCTCTTTTACATAAATCATAAAACAGAATCATTCTATCTCAAAGTGAATTGCTTGTCGTCAAATGTTAATACATATATATATATATATATATATATATATATATATATATATTATGCGTACATACAAGTATGCAATTTCTATACCTCTCACTATAAATTCCATGCATTTTTGCGATGCTCTTGACGAATTTGTGAACAGGACGCATAAAAAATTGATAACTAAATTTTTTTGCAATTTTTTATTTCCAATTTTGCATATATCATATATAAATATCTGTACAAATATATAAAATTATGAGATGTATTGTATTATATTTTTTAATTTTGTCATATATCTCTCCAATATAAGTGTAATATTTTTTCTACGAGAATTTTAGCCTCGTCTTTCAACTTTCATCAATGACGGTTAAATGATGATTAAGCATCGATTAATGTCACGCGAAACAAAGACATATAATCAATTAATTATTTTTATTGCCTCCTTTTTTTATATTAGTACACCTTATATACACCTTATATACAACCATTCTTGTTCCAAGGAAATCTTAATTTCATCAACCCGGATAAAAATCTTGTCGTCCGTTTTAGTGAATCGCGGGAAACAAATATTTTCGATCCCCAAGAATTTATTGTGCCTCAAGCTTATCGAGGAAAATATTCCTTTCATTGCTCGCTTCTTTATTCATACTAGAAAGTTAAAATTAACTAAAAGCAGTCCTTCAAACTTTTATTCTTCCCTCTTCTTCATTGTTTCCTTGTTCGATTCAGACTTTCTCTCTATCCTGGCAATTGTTTCATCTTAATATTACCTGCGATTTCTTTCATTCTTTATTACGTTCTTATTATGTATTCATTAATTTTTAAATGACATTTTATGAATTATATATACAAATGAATTATATACAATTCTTTTCCATTAACGACTGATTACTATTCAAGCTGTTAATTATAAAAGTTTCTACAGATTTCAAATTTCTTTCAATATCTCATTAATATAAAATTTACATTGTTCTCAAGGCAATTAAGAAATACTTTAATATTAGTATTTAAACAAAAAATAATTATTCTATGATTAACAAAATAAAATTGTAAAATGTCTTAACCCCCATTTTCTTCATATTCATTTATATGTTGAACAAAAAACTTTGCTAATTTCCGACTCTCTAAACTGACTCCGTTTACTTTTGTATTTTTTTTTTTTTTTTTTTTTTTTATATATGTAGCCTAAAAAATTTTACATCAGCACGAGTGCGACTGTCAAATTTTTCATTTCTTCAGCAACGCTCGAAACTAATATATTACACAGGATTAAGATTATCCGAAAATTTATATATAACATGTTTCGATGAGTAGCAATCGCAATTCAAAGCACTCCACTCACCTTTATCTTCCGTTGCGATTCGTCAAGGGCATGTCGTCGAGATCTCCTAACTTCCGTCACAGCACGACTAGCAGTTCGCCACTCTCGATCCAGTCTTTCCTCGGCGATTATGCGTGCCGAGAAGAGGGTAATATCGCACCTTCCTCCTCCCTTCCTCTCGGATGATGCGCGATTGATAATGTTGCACCTGTACTTATTCGTTCATCGCGACCCTCTCTTTCTCTCTCTCTCTCTCTCTCTCGCTCTTTTCTTCTCTCTATTTTCACTCGCTCATTATCGCGCGGGAAAACCGGAATCGGCTTTCTTCCTGATCGAATGGACCGTCCTATCAAATGTACATATCTGTTGCCATCTTAGATTTTGCGTCCCGCAGGATGTCCAGACGTGAACGGTTCTCGGGACCGACCGGCACTGACTAAAACTCCTGTCAAACGGCAACCCGGAGGACCATCGTGCTCCTGCGCCCGCGATCATGAACGAACGACGCGACATTGGGCGCCCTCTAGTAGTGATATTTCAAAAACGAACCAGAGGAGACACTAGATAACGCAGAATTTTCGTGTCGACATTTTATGTTCTTATCGACATTGAATAACTCTTGCTGATATTTAATAAATTTTGTCTTTTATGTTACATCATAGTACTGACTGTGATATACAATTGTAAGTTAATTAATTTTAAATAATTACAATTAATCGACATTGAATTATTTTTACAAATATTAATGCCACATTAATTAAATTTTTAATGCATCATGTTATTATTATTAATAATTTTAATTTGATATATGTCTATTATTTTCTATATTTATCAAAAAATGTATTTATCTCAAATAAAACTCAAAACTTTTTTGTAACATTTATTTAAAAATTGATTAAATTGTATTCATATATATAGCAGAATAATGTAAATTGGATTTATCAGAAATTCCCGAGTTCAATATTTTATAAAATTGTTTGCCCGAAAATTTCTATTTTACTAACTAGTGATACAATTACTTAAAAACTTATCGATATAAAGTAAATGTTAAAAGCATGTGTATGCTCGCAAGTCAATAAATAGCAGTTGATAAATTGGGTAAATTAAATTAGATTAAATGATAGGAAGATTGAAAAATATTGATAAGAGTTGATATTTGAGAAAAATCATATATCAACAGCAAATGTCTGAAGCAATATTGCACAAAGAAATTTTGTACATTACTAATTTATCAACAACAAATAACGATAAGATAGCTAATTAAAAACAAATGTATGATATTTAAAGCTGTCATTTATTAAATTATATAAAATTATAGACTTAACAATTTACAAAAAAAGTAATTAAAAAAAAATTGTAATTTATAAAAAAAAATATTTAAGAAAAGATTATTAATATTGTTAATATATTTCATAAAAAGACACGCAATTATGAATAATTTAATTAATATAATTATTTTTGCCTTTCTTACATTTTTATATAATTTAATTTAATTATTTTATTTTATAACAATTATATATTAAATTTTATTTCATTTTATTTTATATTAAATTTAATTAAAAATTAATAATTTAAATTTATATATAATTTAACAATTATATTTGTTCTTGAACATTTATCTTATTTTTATGTTTATTAAGAAGAAAAAAATGTGTTAATAAATATTTTTAAGAGATTATTTTATACATACAGCGATCGAGTTTAATAAAAATGTTACGACGCATTCGCAGCTAGAATCTACAATTAAAATGCAATAAATATTAAAACCTGATAACAATATTGATTTCATTACAATACACGAATACATTTGCACTGTAAAACATCATCGATGTCTAAATATAAACGCAATAATTGTTCAATTCTGGAGGATTGAACAAAGTATTCATCAATTTCTCTGCTGGCATATTTTTTATATAAAATTTTTATTTCATCTGTTTCTACATTATTATGTCATATCTGGGAGAATCACAGAAAAAGAGATATATATATATATAATAGTCTGCAATTAAATCTTCAAAGCTCAAACTCGGGAAGAAACTTGAATCAACGAAATCTTCAATCATCGTTCATTGAGAGTAATATTTGCAAGGTAATAATCGCGACAAAATGTTCACAAATTCTCGATATCGAGGGGGCTCATTTTCGTCCTTTCGCCGGCAGGACCTTCGTAAAATATATAGAGAGAACGTCCTCCAGCGAATGCGAATTCATAATT
This sequence comes from Cataglyphis livida, assembly GCA_039654365.1. Taxonomy (NCBI): domain Eukaryota; kingdom Metazoa; phylum Arthropoda; class Insecta; order Hymenoptera; family Formicidae; genus Cataglyphis; species Cataglyphis livida. Next base: position 1,080,508 of record JBCEZV010000022.1, read on the forward strand.
CATGATTCCGTTACGTCTCTATACATCTACAGGGTGATTCAGGGCGCAGCTTCGGGGCATTATACATATTGATACTTTCGCGCAAAGTGCCAACCCTTTTTCTCAAATATTTAGATGTCAATGTTATCGAGACATGTTTGCGCATAATTTTACTTACTATGGATATTTAGATATCCGGATGTTCATTTGCGTATCTCCAGGAAATGTTTACGCAATTCCGTTATGATATCCCCTCCCCCTCCCTCATTTCCTCTCGTCTGGAATGATAACTTCACCATAAATACTTTATTTTGTGTTATTTTACTTTCTTCCTCTTTCCACGACGATGATTTAATAATGATGGAACAAGAATTGATTTGCCACGTTTACTTGAACGTGCCGAACACAAAATATGACGAGAATCATGACGGTCAAAATTTCAGAAAACGGAACCTCGGAAAAGTAATAAGTGGGGATCAACTTATTATAAATACAAAAGATTCGGGAATTTTTTTGTGTATAAGAAAAATGTCATTATTAATAAATATTGGATAAGTATTTATTAATATCTAAATATTCAATTTTTTATCAGTAGTTATTTTTTATAAATAATATCATCAAATAATATTGTCAAAAATTGCGCGCTTGTTGAGCTAAAAAATTTTTGTGATTGGGTTCCCTATAGTCCTGGAATTTTTAAACATTGAAAAATTTATTCTTATTGTTTTACAAAAAAAATAATAATAATAATAGCTATAATAAAAGAATGCGTAAAAAAGTGATATTTAGATGTATTTTTCTTTATAATTAAAAGAATTTTTCTAAATTAAAAGACGGCTTGAAGTTAGAATAAGATTCCTCGTTTTTCGTAAAAATCACTCCATGGGGAACAAGGTCATTAAAAAATCAGATTGGTAGATTTTTCCGAGATTCCGTTTTTCGAAATTTCGACTGTCATGGGACAACACCAGTATTCGAAACTCGAACCGTACGACTGACAATTACACGATACACTTGGACGATTCAACAACTCTATCGCGATTCAGACACTCTCGGCACTTGTTTACATAAGCGAGATACGCGTTTTTTTGGCGCGTACGTTTATTCCGAAACACAATACGCGCGACGCGGTAAAAAGCTAACGTACATGTATGTATGTCACTACGTTCAGTGATGAGCGACGCAAATTTGGATGATAATAGTCGAGCAACTTCACACGCTTCGATACTTTGATGTTTCTTACGATCCACGTGGTACGCTCGGACGATTACGATCGTAGCCCGATATGTAATTCGATACTTCACTGTGTCCAATGTATACTTGCACGATTTACAAAACGCCGGACACAGAGAACACTCATCCGATTTGCCCGCGATATTTACGATGTAACTAAAAACAATCATTGATACTATGAAAGGCGACTCACTTATAATTTACACGACATAAACTTCACTTCGACTTTTAATCATCACGACAAAAGATCAGTTATGAAAAATTAATAAATCTAACACATTTTGAGATATTCATGAATTTGACATTACGCAAAGAAGCACTTGCTTAGCCTTTAAAATATAAAATTAATTTATGAATCGAGGTAAACCTGTATCTACGCATTAAAAATTAAAGATTAAAAATTAAAAATTGAAATCCAATTAGAACAAAAGAAATTTAAATTTCTTTCTTCTGATTGGTCTATTCAATTTTCAATTTTCAATCTCAATCTTTAATGTATAGTTTGATACGAACTTAATGTTTGCCTTGTACAATTAAAATTTTTATTTTGATGAATTTTTCTTTACAGTCATTATAAAAATTTCATGATACAGTCACTGTAAAAAATTAATTTGATATAAGATCATATTTTTAATTTAGAGATCAAATTATATTTTACACAGTAAAATTTTTTACTTAATCCGGTTTCTCTTTAAGCCCATATCAAACTACGTATTGAAGATTGAAGATAGAAGATTGAAATTTGACTAATCAGAACAAAAGGAATCTAAAATTTCTTTCCTCTGATCGATCAAATTTCAACCTTTAATGCGTAGTTTGATACGAGCTTTAGGTCTGCATTAGACTGTGCTTTGAAGATTAAAAATTTAAGTTTAAAGATTAAAATTTAAACAATCGGAACATAGAAGGAATTAAAATTTCTTTTTTGGTTATCTTTGATTAATTATTTCTTAATATTTATTTTTCAATCTCAATACTCAATGCATAAGTCTGATACAGGCTTAACACGATTAGCTAGAAAAAAACTTTCGCAGTTTTGTAAATTCCCTATTTAAGAGCTAATTATGTAGTATTTACATTTATATTTTTTTGCTGGAAAACATACATAAAGCTATTGCACGTAAAAAAATTTTAGTCATAACCGTAAGACCCTAAATAAATCGACCAATCACAGTCAAACATTTTTATTACGTTATTACGTTGTTAGAATACTTGATTGTGATCGGTCAATTTATCGGTCTTACGGTTATGATTAAAATTTGTTTACGTGTAATGGCTTTAAGTCCGTATCAGATTAAACATTGAAAATTGAATATTAAAGATTAAAAAATGATTTTAACACAATAAAAGGAGCTAAAATTCTTTTTTTTTAATGGATTAAATTTCAATTTTCAATCTTCAATCTTTAATCTTAATCTTCAAAATAGATAGTCTGCTGCAGACTTTAGACACAGTTATTACTAAAAAATAAAAACTGTAATAAGGCTTTCGAAAAAAAGCTTAAAACATCTTCACTCTTTATAACTCTTTAAAAAAAAATAACAAAGCTATTATTTTCTCTCCTAGAATTTTGCTAAAAAATGAGCTTCTTTTATTATCAGATTCTGATTAGAGCATTCTATGTATAATCATGCCTCCAATAGAAGCATACGCAGTCTATCTATAATATTTCGAGTTTGTGGATCGTATTGCCGAAATCGCGCGATTGTAAAGAGTGTCTGAAGTTGCTCGGCGATTACCGCCAAATTCACGTCGTTCGTTGTCGGGCGACTACGTGCGTGCTCGTTCTTTACTCGCAACAACGTTGTTGTGTTTCGGAATGACGTAGGAGTAAACTCGCGTGAACGGTGCCCGTCTCGCCTTTCGCGCGTCCCGCAAAACATCTCGCGGATGTAAACAAACACCGAGAGCGTCTTAATCGGACGTCAGTCGTTCGTTCAGTCGCACGAGTGTCGCGGTCATTGCCGGGAGCGTCGGTGCGCGCGAGTGCCTGACACCTTCGCGTTCTGTCAAAAGTGAGAAAATAGTACACGTATGTATATAACGGGAGTGTCGAATTATGTATATCGAGCGGTTGATTATTTGCTCTCGAACGTCCGGTTATGAATCGCGTTATCGTAAGTGACATCGACATCGATACGACAGTGAAATTATATGATTCTCGTATACCTTCAAATCGATACGAGTGACGTCATAATAGATTTTTGGCGGTAACGCTCGAGGATGCGGATTGAAGCGAAAAGCTCCGCGTGCTTTCCGCGTCTTTTATTCGTCGAAATCGTGTATCGTGTGTAAATTTATACCGGGTGTGCCGAATTATATATCACACGATTGTAATGATTCATTATTCTTTCGCATCACGTCGTGTAATTAAATCGTGTAAATTGTCGGGAGTGCCGGATGGATTATCGATGTTGTTGTTTATTGTGCTTGTAAATAATGGACTCTTTGTGTATGTGTCGTGATATCTCACAGAAGCAAACGATAATTTATCTATTGCTTGGTGAGTTATTGTTAATTCCTACATTATTTCTCTTCTATAATCTGATTTTACTTTTTGTATGAAATTACATAATATAATTACATATAATTTCATATCATATCATATCATATATATATATATATATATATATATATATATATATAAATTTCATATTTTATAGAAAATTAAATAAAAAAATTCTAATTATGTATTTTAATTATATCTTATTTATTTATAATTATTTTTTAAGTGTCATTAGAGTTTAAAGTAAAATAAATTTTGATAACTTCAACGAAAAATTAATATTTTAGTGTGAAAGTATCTCCCCCTCTCCCTCAATAAAAAAAAAAATGTAAATCAATATTTTGAAATATTAATTTGATGTGTATTTTATGAATAATCTTTACATAATATTTTATATAATATTTTATAAATGTTTTTAAAATGTCTAATAAATAATATTACATTTTTGAATATCTAAAAATATATATTTTTTTAATGTTATTGTCTCAGTAAGCAAGGAACATAAATGTTATTCAAAAGTTTATTTATTATGAAGTTTATATGTATAATAACAAAAACTATATATTTGAAAACGTTTTATGAAACGTTTTATGTTATTATAATAATATTGTGGTAATGATTTCTTGCTTACAAGAAAATTACATTTTAGTTTATGTTTATAAAAATTATTGAATATACAAATGTTTATGTATTTATTTTTATTACAGAAAGGAGGAAGGTATACATATAATATATTGACGCACACATGACAAACATTAGTGAGTGAACTATTGAAGCAGTAATTGGTGAGTGTGAATAATTCATTCACTATACTGCGGACAACTCTATTTATTTGCAATGACAGAATTATTTCACAATAGCCATTTTTTAAATATTTATATAAGAATTATTACATACGTATAAACACGCAACACACACACACACACACACACAAACACACACACACACATATATATATGTATACATATTACATGCATGCTAAATTGTTTGACAACAAAAATTAAATTCCCAGAAAACTTTGCATCAACAAAATTATGTATTGGTTTGAGAAAATCACAAATAAAGAAAAGAATATTTATAAAAAAATTAATGATTTAATATTTCGATAAGAAGACAAGTTTGAATATAATTGGTTGAAATATTTATTAAAAATTTTATTAAAAAAAAAAACACACAAACACACACTAATTTCTATTGTAAAATATTTCAAGTTTTAATAAAAATAAAATTTGATGTGAGTTGAGGTTTAAATAATACTTGTGCTAATATTCGAATTAATATAAAATTATTGCAAATGGATAGAAAGTTAGTCGCGCAAGTTGTCTATATATTCGGCATCTTACAGTGAAATATTTTGAGGAACGTTGCAATTTTTCGCGCAAACCGGGCGTTTTACATTGCTGGTTTTGCCAGGAGGCAGCCACTATTTCCGATGGCTGAGCCTTGCCAAAGCTCAGCAGTCAACTACGATGATATATAGATATATGCATACGAGATGATATCGCGAGTGGAATATTTCGAAGTTTTATTTGATTCTCTCGCAACGCGGAAACACGAATACGTCACTCGAAAATATAATGAAGACAGTTGCTTTTGTATTTTATATACGTTATAACACGTTATAATAATCGTATGACACAATGATGTTAATTTGATGTTGATATGACATCATTTATCCATTTTAATTATATATTTTCTATTTATTTTAAATATACCATAATTATATATATATATTTATTTTTTTTAAGATTTTATCACACGATATTACAATAAAATTTTTAAGCTTCGATATTATTTGATTAATTTTCAAGTTATGTTATTAAAAATTTTGCAATTATACTGTAATTACTGAATTGTCAACGGAAATTATTTAAAATGAAATTATGATTTCTATAATATATTAAATCGTAACTGCTGAGTTTTGACAAGCAAATTTAACCCTTTATTATCCGACTTTCTAATTTTGCCTACAAATATTTTATAATAACGTGATGTATTAATTTTATTTATCTATATTATTGTAAAGATGAATTTTTCCCAGAATTTTTTCTCATTCCAATAATAGATCAATAAATACTAAATAATAAACAATAAATAAATAATAGTAATTAATTATTATTTTCTAATATTAAATCACAATTTATATATACTTTTGCTGAGGAAAATTCTAAATCAGATTTAAATTTATCGACGAGCATATATATATATATATACTTTATGCCCTATTTTTCTTTACACATTCTCCAATAAGCATTTCTTCATATTTATTCGACTGCTTGTCTCAAAACAAAGCGAGGCAATATAGGGTTAAACAAATTCCTGGCAGAGCGAATTACAATTTCGTGGAAAACGAGACGGCGCTCGCTCTCTGAATAAAGCAAAGAAGGGAAAAAGGAATAGAGAGATCGAGATATATATCCTCCAACGTCTATGGCCGAGCTTAATTATTTTGCGTCGCTAGAGCGGGGCGGTTGCGGCAGATTAGAATAAAGCTCACTTTGCGGCGAGAAGACTTCGCCTCGAGAGGACCAAACGTAATCTGAAGTTGCCAAGTGCTGCTGCTAGGAAGAGGGCAGGAGGACGGAGGGTGAATTGGCTTGCCGGACCCACACGGATGAAAAAAAAAAAACTCGTGGATGGAGTTTCAGTGCGGCCTCAGTCAGGTCTGCCCCGAGGAGAAGCAGCGAGAATTTAATTAAGAATTTCCGCGGGGGCGCCATATTGCCGTGACACACACACACACACGCACGCACGCACGCACGCACGCACGCATGCACGCACACACACACGTGTCACCGGCCGCGAATCACGCGACTTTCTCTCTCTCTCTATCTCTCTCCCTCATACCTAATTAAATCGAAAGAAACAGTCTTCGCCGCGCGTTCCCTTCTTTTCCTATTCGTACTTTTTCTCTCTATTCTTCAAGGTTCGTTTCCCTTCTGGTTCTCGATCTCTCTCTTTCAATATCGGTATTCCTTCGATGTCAATTCAATGATTTTGCCGGCGGAAAAGTTTGCAGGAAGAAGGGAATTTACATTTTTTAACTTTCTTCATGGTTTCGAGGATTTATTTCGCTGTATGATTTTTGTGAGGCATTTTAATAAATTATGTTCGAAAAATATCATCAAATTATATCTTTCATTTATTTATCATGTTAATTTTCGTATTCTCAGATTTTTAAAATTTTTTGAAAAATTTTGATTAATGATACGTAAATCATTTGTAATATATGTAAGATTTTTTTGTTATATTATTTTATAATTGATAACATTTTTATTATAGGAATTATATTATTATATTTTAATAATTCGTTATCACGCTGATATTTTTTATAATTACTTATTATTATATATCCTCGAGGCTGATGGTTATAACTGCAGTGTTTTTCAATCTTCTCTGAGAGATAAAATATTTAGTAAAAAAAAAAAAAGAAAAAAAGAAACTAACTGAACAAAAATAAATGTATATAATTTATGTTACTTTTATTAATCATATTTATTAATTGAGGAATGTAATAAAAACTTTTATATAAAAAATTTTGCTTCTCTCCTGGCAAAAATCTCAGTAAAAACATCTCAAATATGTTTCGCGTTCCATTGATTGAAAAACGCTTGATAGATATATAAAATAAAAAACATAGTTAAATACATTATGATTTATTCTATATTATTAATTTCGCCGTTGGAATTTCAGCAGTCGCTGAAATATGAAAACTTCTGAACTCGGTGAGTGCACTTATCGATTATTATTATATTAACGGCGGCGTTGTGCAATCTTTGATGTCCGCATTAATCTTACTGCATAAGAGAACGTTATATTTACGCTTCAATGCAATTGCGTTCTAATAAATGCGATTATATATGCAAAATGCGATTAGAGCGCCATTATTTTCGTTCGCGTCGATTGTGCAATATCAAGAATAACTTTCGTGATAAAGTGACATTCTTTGACTCTGCTCAATAATAGATTCCAGAAGAGAATCCGTAATGCCTTTATTGCAATATTTGAAATTCCACCGAGATTCAATAATCCGTTATATTGGGTGGCGTAAGTAAATTTTAATGGAGGTGTATTGGAGTTTCGAATCGTGGTTAACTAAACAACAATTACTGCTAAAATCAGCCACGACACGATCATGTCTCCGGGTATAAATTCGCTGTGACATCGATATGACACCGATACCCACATTTTCTACATTTTAATTGTTTTACATTGTTGGCATTTTTCTCCTTTTGCAGAATTTAATTTTACGTTACACAATTTAACGATTGCAACAAATTATGTATAATTAATTATATTAATTAATATCTCTTTGCCGTTTAATGTCTTCGTTCCACGCGCTTAATACTTAACAAGCGCCGCGTAAATTTGCCGCATTTTTTTGGATTACATTCGCGTTTTAATTTTTATGCGAACGGATTAGTGTCTCGTATTTTATCAAAAACTCGCTTAGAAACACGAGATGAAAATTACGAGATGGGAGGATATACGCTGGTATTTAGGAGTTCCATTTTAAGTCCTTCTTCCTGTCCTTCTTTCTGTCACTATCGTACCTCTTACCTTTCTCCTCTCGGATGATACCACAATGCGCCATTCTTCTCTTTGACGTTGATTAACGATTCTTTGGTAAAATATATATATACCCATGCGTAAAAAGTGGTATCTATTTCCTTCCTCGCATAATATCTCCGTGCTCGATTCTTGAACCTGGTTCTTCTCAAAGAAAAAAGATCCATCCGAAGCTTCGGAACATCATTATAACAAATATCGTTATGTCGAAATGACATTTGTCTTCGAAAACGATGATGTAACCTTTTGCGATAAAATTTTTTTACCGCATAAATTCAAATTTTATATATAAATATTTATATATAAATTTTATATATAAATATTTTTGTTTAAAATAGTAAATAAAGATGTGTATAATTTTTAAATATATATATATATATATATATGTACATATCGATTCTCTCACATATTATAAATTTTTAATATTTATTTAATATTTAATATTATTATTTTATTTTATATTTATTTACATTTTTTTTGCGAGATTTATAAAATTTTTCACATTTATTAAATATATTATAAAAATTGATTACGTTCACAATTTTTTTTTTTTTTTTTTTTAAAGAAATCGCAAAATTGAGGGAAACTTGGGGAAACAATAAAAACAATCCTCTATACAACCCGTTATTTTTATTATAAGCTTGAATTATATATTAAATAGTATTTATGTTAAATATATAACTCAAGTTTCAAATATACCTCTACACATCTTATACATATCATCAAACATATATGCTTACATGCGCGTATATCTGGAAAGAAAAATAATAATATGCTATAATAGGGCTACAAGAAGAATTAATGATTAAATCGCGTCAATGTATCATCGCTCTTTGCCGCTTCGCGGCGGAGTTGCGCGTGTGTAGAATTTATTGGAAAAAAAAAAAAAAAAAAAAAAAAAAAAGACAGAATGGAAAAGGAAAGAAAAATATAGCGAGAGACATTCCTTGGGCGAGAAAAGGAATATATCCGGCGTTCGCAAGTTACCGCTTCATACATATTTCTCCGGGCTGCAATTGGACTCGCTCGACGCGATTGCAATTGATTGCGTCAGGATCGCCGATCGATAACGGATATCGTTATCGCTTCGATCCGAAAAGCGGCCATCTCTATCAACGCGATGCACGCTTTCTCCATTTCCCATCCTCCCTCCTTCTTGTGCTATTAATATTGACTATATAATTATCAGCCGAGATGCATTCTCGCGTTTCCATAAACACTATTTTTATGCGTATAAGGAATATTATACTTGCATCGCGCATGCGCGAAAGAGGACAAGTCCGAAACAGATCTCGTTGGAAACTTTCATCTTCGAGGAGTCAGTTTTTCCAATTCATTTTGGAATCCCAGCTCTCTCCATTTTCGAACAATTGACCTATCTAAAAATCTGAAAATTTTATTAAATCTTTTCGCACTTGACCGCTCTTTCATGTGGTCGATCGACTCGAGTCTAAAAGTATTTCATTAAAAAACGCGATGTAAGTCAGACTCGCCATTTCGAAATCATCTCGCAGAAGAAGCTCGTCGTTTACAATTATCGTGCTAAGATCGCGATCTTCTTGGTCTCGGAGACGCGCGTTTGATGAAAAGAAAAAAAAAAAAAAGAAAAAAATCGCGCCATTTTCGAGGCGAAAGTCGCCGATACAACAGCAATGTAATTTACACGTCGCGAGAGATTATATTTTCGAAAGAAAACATCGAACGACACCTTTCGCAATTCTCGAACGTCTTGAAGGAACTCAGGTATCGAAGGTATACATATAACAAGCACCAGTTTCACAATTATCTCGCGGCAAGCATTATCGCGGATCTTAAACAGACAGACATTTTTTCAATTCCTCTTTTTTTTTTTTAATTTTCCCAAAAATTTTCCAATTATTTGGAAAATTATTGTACTTAAAAAAAAAAAAATAAAATAAAATAAATAAATCAGACTACCATTATCTATGATGAGCACTTTTTAAATAAATCTATATATAAATATAAAAAAAAAAAAAAAAAATTAAAAGTAAAAAATTATATATATGTTAGAAAGTTACTAAATTTGTACATATTATCATACATTTAGCGGACATCGGGCAAACAATTGTGAAGCTAGGCTTGCCAGCTAGATAAAACGTTGCGGATTACGTTCGAAAAGATTGACTCTTTTCTGGATTGTATTATCGACACTATCACACGCTAAATGGTCGCTTAAAGCCACGTTGTATATGTGTAACAATGTCGCAAATTTCTTTTTACGCACTCTATATTCAGTGGACGGATACACGAGCTATAATAATTTTGCCTAAAAAATCTTCGTTGTTCGTGCGTGATTTTCGAAGTACGTGTATGAGACGCGAGTGTAATTTTTTTTTTTCTGAATAAAAAAAAAAGACCACCTCCGCGTTTTCGTCTTCGGTGACGACATCATGCTCGATACATATGGAAACTAATGCATTTTAATGACGCTTTAAAATCCATTTCGATCGAAAATCAAGCACGCTCGTGTGACAGAGAGTGACGTTTATTTATTTTTTTTTTTTTTTTTATTTTTTTTTTATTTTTTTAAACGTCGATTCAGCGATCGCAACGTAGCGCATTTCCCTTTTCAATAATTGAGTCGATTTCGGAAGAAAAAAATCATTTATTGGATTCCACAGCGCGCATACATGTTTTTGAACTTCATTAGATTTCGCGCTTTTTACAGCAATTCATTGGCTTTGCAAGCACAGAAATATATATGTATATATGTATATGCATGCACAGAGCATAATCCTTTCACTTAACTTAACAAGAAATAATAAAAATAGGATTTCTCTTATACAAAATCGAAAGGATCCGAATATCGAGAACATTATTGGGAGAAAAGTTTAAAAAAAAAAAAAAAAAAAAAAAACACATCCTCTTTAGAAAAGATTCTAAACTTATTTTCGTAGCGATGCGCCTACAATAATGTCATTTTTTTTTTTTTTTCGCAATAATTGTGCATTTTCGCCGTTCAAAATCTTCATCCTGAAATCGTCCATCATTCACCGCTTTCGTGGAAAAAAGAAAAAGACCACTTGTCCCCAGTGTCACACGTGTGTTTAGTATGTAAATCAGCTCCGTCCCTAAGTGCTAATTACAGTAATTACGTTATGAACACGAATATACGAATATAACTTCGTACACTTGCACCAAAAACGGAAAGCTCGTATTTCATGTTTCTGTTCGCCTTAATAGAACGCTGATAAAGAATATCCGAAGCGTCTGAACTCGACTAACATTGATATGAAATAATATTTTGAAATATCATTAATTAATTATAATAAATAAATTATATATATATATATGTATATGCATATAATAACAGTTATCTTTTTTTTTTTAAATTAAAAGACTCTAAAATTATATCACGTGACTTTATTCTATTATTACTCGAAAGATTATCAATTATCGTTATTCGAATAAATAGAAATATCTGCCACATTCGCACCACATTATATACTTATAAAGGAATTAAATGTTTTTATTGCAATTGAACGAAATCCCATAATTCTCTTTGATATTTTCGTATATTGTTGGCCATTGTTAGTCGTTCAGGTTGATCGGCATGCTTATCGCATAGGCGGTAAATCTCAGTCGAACGGGATCCGCTATCGACGTACGCACATAGGTACTCTAAAACTTAATCATTTATTTATGTCGATAGAATTGACCTCATTTCGCTTGTTGCGGTTACTTATATCATACGCCGATTCTGTCTTGCTTGCACGTAACAGATGCGTCGAGAACTTCTCGTGCCAAATATCTACAAAAGATCGACAATCTATTCAACGTTTCCTTCAATATCCGCATTTTCGAATCCACTATGCTTCGCTTTAATTACATATTTCATATTAATATCTGATCGTTTCGATGGGCCACAATTCCAAATTAGATAAATTGAACAAAAGCACACGAAGCATTATGGATGTAGACAGATGGATTTTGCTCTTAAAGGCGCGTTCTTCCGCGGGAAAACTACAACAACTCTATATAATCTTTAACTTGGCCAAATAATTCACATCATTGCGCGAATGAGTGCAAATTAAAGGAATCGGCTGAAAAACGCGGTTAAGAGTAAAAATCTCGATTGAGAATTGTCGTAGAAACTATCATCGTAGCTAGGACACCAACTAACTTGTCAATGCACGACGCGATTTTATCTCTAAAATTCGTAAAAACTTTTCTCATCGCGCTATCAACTAGAGGTTCACCTGTAAGCTCGAATTTATCGTTTGCTGAGTAGTCGAGCTGGCGGTCGACCACTCCGTCTCTTAAGCACCTAGAGCATACGCCTCGCAAATTACTCGATCTCGGGAGGGAGATCCCGAGGAGAGGAATCTAAGAATATCCAGTTAACCGTGCTATACAGAATATCGTTTCCGCGTGGGGCTATCGCTTCATTACGTCGGGACAAAATACACAGCAGTACGAATATTAATATTTAACAAATTTCGTCTAATCTCTTCTACGAGACAGACTTGACCCGCGACAAATGTACTCTCGCTCTAGTTTCTCCTACGACACTGGTCAGGCTCGAGAACGTCGATGTCTGTCTCTCTCTCTCTCTCTCTCTCTTTTATCGGTCGCGAGAGACCGATAAGATGTGAGAGAGTGAGTGGTTTCCGCGATTCGACTCTTCATCCAAATTCGCGGGATGACTCGAAAATGTTGCAGAGACGCGTCTCCTTTATACGCGATACACTAGTTAAATAATTCGACGATGCATCGCGACATCACGCAGTATACACTAATCTTTTCGATTCATCACAAACATTTGTATACGAGCTCTAGATCGTCCTCGATCGCTCTAGGATAGCAAAAATAAGCATATTTGTACATCCGAGTCTAGAACTTTTCGGGATGTACTTCGCGATCATCTATAACGTGGTTAATGTTTTTTTTTTTCTTTTTCTTTTCTCTCCATCAATATTCGCAAACACGTGAGCTTAACTATTTTTTCTTTTTTTTCTCCGCAATATTTATATTTAAATTTTTTATTAATTATTTAAATTGAAATCAGGCGTTATATACTGATTCGAATAGAGATTTGAAAAAAAAAAAAAAAAAAATCTTTTCGACGGCTATTTTATATTTAACTGAATGCTGAAAGCGTCAGCTGGAAATTTTCCTCCACGGCGAGAGGGAAATCTCGGAAAAACGTTTGCGGCGACTCGCGATTTTTATCTCAACAACGAATCCCGACACTCTCGGCCCATTTACTTAGCAGCGACATCGATTAACGATTATTATTCCGCCGACACGAGGAAGATACAAAATAATATATATTTACCTACGGAAAAGCACCAATGAGTCGTGAACGTACAGCTCTCAGCTGAATGTACTTTTCTCTCTCGTCGATTCAGCAGATTTGAAGTACCGCGACGTTCGGAATCGGATTCGTCGCGGATTCGTCCATTGATCGATGACTAAACTTACACTTTTATTACATTATCTACTGGTAATAGCGGTTTACTTATATTAGTTGTACCTAATGCTTATTTTTTAAACGTAACCTAAATACAAGCTAAATATATTATAT
>JBCEZV010000022.1:1094442-1116061 GCA_039654365.1 Cataglyphis livida
AAATCACGTGGGTCTGTCAACAATGTTGCCATATATGTGTCAGACCGGGGACTTATTGAGTGATGTGTTATATGTATTAGACTGAGCCCAACACTGTGAATCGTGTCGCGTTTATCATTAGTATAGATATCGTTAGAATAATCGTCATTAATTGATCAACGTGAGAACGAAGGGTCTATTAACACGCAGTTCTCGTAATGCGAAAATCGTGTTTGCGGAAATTTATCATTTGCATTTACATCTATTGCTCGCTGAACTATTCTATTATGAGTAGCAACAATTCGCATCGAAAATCGTGAATGCGGATCGACGAACGCGTTATCGTATAAGCACCGAAAGATATTATTTTGAATAAAAAAATGTTTTGAAAAATTCCATATACCGAGAGATCTTTAAACAAATACAAAAATAATATTTACAATTCGATAAGCCTCTCCTTCTATCTTCTACAGAAAAAATAACAAAGCCCTTCGAATGAAAAAAAAAAAAAAAAAGAAAAAGAATACAGAAATGTATATGTATATTCTCGCTACGATTTCGCCATTACGTCGCTTTCATCGCCGTCTCGGGAACATTGGCACGTCTTTGACTAAGGATTAAGCTCACCCACGTGTCGCATTCTCGGGAAACGATCCGGTCTTGAATCACATCTACGTGGTCGGACACACAAAGTAGTTCGTATCGGCCATTAGGCAGACTCCAGAGTGGTCGGAGTACATTAAAATCCCAAATGCCGCCGCTTTCTGCAGGAGTGTCACTATCAATTTTCTCAGTAGTACGCGAGGATGTGGAAGTATTCACTGAGTGTCTTTCGAGTCGACGAAAACTGGGACGAGAGAGACAGACAGACAGGTAGAAAGATGGAGAGACAAAGAGAGAACCAATTACTTCATACCAAAGGATTTGTCAACGTATCTTCAACTTGAATTGAGTTCGCGAGAGTTTCATGGCCGACTGCCTGGTCAAACCTCTTAAGGATAGCTTGGTTAAGGATAAAGTTGTCTGCTCCGAGCAAAATAAAATAACGACCTGACTTTCGAGACTACTTTGTAGATGTCTGACATAATTCATTATATACGATGCTAGATTATATTAATTGCATTACTATTAAATGCTTGATAGTATTAAAGATAAAACAGAGAGAGAAAGGACTTTATTTAAAAAATATTATTAGGCAAAAAAATATCTATTGATATAATTTTATTGTGTTTTTTTTTTATTTTATGAGTCGTAAAAATCTTTCGAATTTATAATATAAAGTTGGATTACTTAGTACTTAAATGCAGATCTTAAAAGCGCGGGAAATTTTTCATGTATTTTATATACATTTAATCTAGTTTAGTCTTTTGTGCTTTAAATAAAAAAATTAGAGTTCCTGAAAAAAAAAAAAAAAAAAAAAATTGTTAAACAAGTTTGAGGAAAAGAGTTGCTTGCATAAAGTTAGCATAATAAAGAGAATAAACGCACTTTTTTGTAGGCAATCATTTCTATTCTTTGACAAAGTCATGTGATATTAAAAAAACTTTCTTTCATTACTAACAGAAGCATCATTAATTATATCAACATGCACGTGTCACTCATATGTGTTTCTCTAATGAGTTTTATATTCATTTCATTTATTTTTCATTGCAATATATAATGTTACACGAGAGATTCTATCCTCTATTAAATGCTACAAGAACCGATATCTATGTCATTGTATTAATATCTCAAAACATTTTATTAAACAGAATTAAAACTTTT
This sequence comes from Cataglyphis livida, assembly GCA_039654365.1. Classification (NCBI taxonomy): domain Eukaryota; kingdom Metazoa; phylum Arthropoda; class Insecta; order Hymenoptera; family Formicidae; genus Cataglyphis; species Cataglyphis livida. The sequence goes on from JBCEZV010000022.1 coordinate 1,096,186, forward strand.
TCATTTGAGCGCAATAACGATATTTATTTTATGGCAATAATAATAAGAGAGATTAGACGTAAGATTAAATGTTCAGTGATTTCCGCTTCTCATGAAACGAAATTAGAGCAAGTACGAACTCCGACGTCTGCATCACATCGTGGGAATGCTGTCATCTACACGTCAGTCTTTCGGAAAGGATTAATGGCGCTCGTGATTCGAACGCCCTTGAATTGAACTATACGAGCTGCAATGAAAGTGTAAGGGTTGCGTTTGAACGGATATATCGATCGGTCTCTTATCTCGAGGCAAGCCAACCTCGCTATCGGTATTATCTAGGAGTAACACGTACACGAGTGATAATGTTAATGAGATTGTGACAAGAATTATATACGTCTTTTAAGGTGTACGAATGGGGGGAGAATGGAATATTTGATTATTCCCTAAATATAATATTCTAAATCAATGTTTCATCGGTTTTAAATATTTTTTTTTTTTTTTTCTTAATTACCATCGCTGGGAGGGGAAAGAGAACTAAATTACATCGATAAATCATATATGAGAGAACCGATCGATATCAAATAAATTATCGAATAGATTTCCTGCGGGATTTTCATTATATATTCTTATGGAAAGGTGAACTTAAACTGATAAACTGGATAACGACGATGGAAATCTTTAGTTACCGGTAAAGTGGTGTCAAATCGCTGACATCGGACACGTTTTCACGAACAAAATGTCAGAGGAGGAAAGGCGAATTATACGATATGGATCGTCTTTCAATTAGAATTGACGATATCGACCATCATTGCTATGCAGCTTTCATATCTATATATGATGTCCGATATTTGATTATAATATTTGATATATCTCTTTGATATATCGAATATAATTTATTTTTAGAGTTTGAATTTATACGAAATATTATTTTAAATATATTGTATTTATATGAAAAAATTTATATATGTATATGAATATTTATATTGTCATTATTCTCGTAATTTATTCCTTTGTCTTCCCCTTTCCAAACGCTAATCAATTTCAAAAGTTCCAACGATTTATGAATTTCCTACATTTTAATAGAAATTCTCTACATTTTAATATTACTAAATATTTAACTTGTGATATTGCAATTTGTGATACCTGGACATTATCTGACCTTTTTAGTGCTGCGACTCTGTAATATATGAATATCAAACTCGCGCACGCGTTAGAATATTTCATGTTAAAACTGTCATTCCGTATACAAGCATTTGATGCAATTCTGCATTTTATATTTTCCTTCGAATAACGGAGAAATAACGAACTAATTAATATTAAATAATATTAACACGAATTAATATTAAAGTAATATTAAAAATGGTCGACCGATCATAAAAAAAAAATATATAATGCAATGGATTTTCATGTAGAACGATAAAAAAAAAAAAAACTGCTAAAAATTGAAGAAAGATTATATCTTATACATATGTATATAATTATATCGTTGTAACAAAATCGCGTATCATCATAAAAGCTTCGAGTTTTTGCTAGTAATATTAAAGACTTGGTTTTTGAATAATCTTTTCCCGCCAAGATCACGTTTCGGTTGTTGCGTAGCGAAAATATAAATCATGGAAAGATTAATGACCATGCATTTTGAAATATCACTCAAAGGAAAGAGGGAGTCACGCCCAGTGTGCTGTGAAGTACATAAATATCTTCTTTATTTGAATGTGAAATATTCTCTTGAGTATTTATATCTGTAAGCTGGGCGTATATTTCCCACAATACAAGTAACTGATACCTATGTACATATTTATCTGTATATTTATTTATATATCGTAGTTGTATTATATGTATTCCCCAAATACTCATATATTTAGTTATTGAATATTTATATTATCATTATTAAGTTCTCATAATTTATTCCTTTCTCTTCCTCTTTCCAAACGCTAATCAACTTCAGAAGTTCCAACAATTTATAAATTTCCTATATTTTAATTATCCCTACTATATTCCTACATTTTATTAATCTTTGTAATTAAGCTTCAACAAAATTATACTATAGTCCACTTGAAAATAATGAAAAATATAAATGTGCCATTTTTATTTTTCTCTAAAGTTTTGCCCATACTTCTTCTTCTTCAATCGCTCGTGATTCAAAAACTATTGACTCTTTAACGCTCTGATGAAAGTTTGATTTTAAATTTTATCATAGAGTTCTTCATTAAAATTAAGATGGATCATCTTCTCCATTGTTAATTCTTACATCCAACAATGCTCTTACCAGTCGTCGTCGTCCACCCTCGTCACGAGTACCGTCGTTATCGAATAAAGTCGCGAGTAACGCGCGTCTCGGGGATCAACGTCCGATCCCGATTGATCCCTCGGAAAGTTCTACGATGTAGTATATACGAATCCTATAGGAAAATCCCGCCGCGTATTCCCCCGTGTCAGATAAATCTCGTTAACGCGAGTCTTCCTTCGTTGCCGAATCTAGCGAGAATTCGAATCTCGTTCGTTCGAGAATCTAGTCGCAACGTCGCGAATCGATTTTGGCTTTTCCATCACGATGAATGGGCGATGCAATTGTCTTTGCGGCACTTTTCAATCACCCAATAGCAAAGTTGGGATTTGTGGATCTTTATAGAAATCTCGTATCCCTGAAATCTTCGTTACGCTCAACTCTCAATTTTTTCGAGAAAGGTTGCACAACATTCTTTTAAAATCTAAAATTTTAAATGGATAAAAAATATTTTCCCAAAGAAATATAAAATATCGCGTTTTGTACTCTCTTTCTCACATGTGAAAAAAAAAATCACAAGAGTTCCTTGATATATAGATGTAAAACACATAACATATAAAATATGAAAAATTATTCTAAATATATATACATATATAAAATTTTTTCCTAGATAAAATTTCCTCTAAAATATTAATATTCATATAAAATTTTAATTACAAATTTATTTTTTATATATTTGCCATTTTTTTCTTTCTGGAAAAAAAAGGAAAAATATTTTACTTTTGTTATGTATTTTATTTATATTCTTATGATAGTTACTGAGAATTGCCTAAAGACATTAAGTCAAGGAAGGAGTCTCAGGATTCAAAAGATTTTAGCTGAACTACTTTGTTCGCTGACTTGTATGTACTTTCATAACAATATGACTAAAGCAACTAAGTATGTAATTCGAAACATGTATAGAAATTAAATACAGCAATTCAATATTTAATTAAAACATTAATACATATTTTAATTTAAACATCTGTTTTAATTAATTATATATATAATATTAATTTTTTGAATGTATTAATTTCTTATTTTTAAGCTTAATTAACAATTTCACGTATTTATATAAAGTTACATATTTATATTTTTGGATTACAAAGAAAGAAAAAGAGAGAGAGAGAGAGAGAAAGAGAAATGGACAAAGAGAGAGAGGAATATGCATAAATATATATTTGTCTAGTTATGTTTTTTGTATTTTTTTATTCAGGTTTATTTTTAAAAACTTTGTTTATTTTGTTTTATTTTATTATACTATCATTTTTATTGTGGTTTTTATTTTATAACACATAGTTAAAATAAATGCTTTTAATTTCGATAAAAATGGATTCAATTTCCCGATTTATATTTCAAAGACGGTATTGCTTCAATCACTTGAAAGTTATAAAATAATGATAAAATAATAAAACACAATAAGTTATCTATTTCATATATATAATTATGAGACCAATAGTAAAATCACAATAATTTAATGTCTTTATGTATCTTTGACATAAAAATGTAGTGAAATTTATTTTTCGTACTTACTATTTATTTTTCATTTTTTTGTTCGGCGAATTGTTTAAATGTACGAATTTCATCCATAGTGCTTGATATTTACAATAGAATAAAATTTTTGTTCGCAAACTCTCTCTATCGTCTGCAATTTCGAATATTGCACGTTCACTAATATTACACCTAAATCCGCTTGAATGAGCAGGTAATCGCGTTATTCGGCAATTTCGAGATTTGAGAGGGTAATTATCGGAGGTAAAATAATATTGTTAACCTCATGCTTTCTCACGCGTAATTCTAGTATCACCTTGAGAACACAATCATTTCACAGGATAACGGAACTTTTTGTCGAGCGAGAAAAATCGTAAATCGATGCTGTGACACGAACGTTACAAATAGTGAGTTCCAGGCGAGCTTGGAATTTTTGTTTGTTTATTTATTTACAGAACGACAAACACACGAAAAACACGTTATGCATACAAATACCGCGTATCGCTCTACAAGCAGCGAGCTATGTAAAACAAAGGTATCTTTTTGTGGCACACGCGCGCTTTTATCCTTTCGCTATTTATTCATTATTATTTAATCATGTATATTAAAATGCGAAATGATATGCACTTGTGATTATCACATGTGTTTTGTCAGAATATGAAATTTTCATATGCAAAAATATTCTGCATTACTTTGATATGTACTTACTTTCATATATGTATAAGGATCTCTCAAAGCATATATCTTGCGATCAATCTGAGTATATTTTTCTATGACAAAAATATATTGGAGAGAGAGTCAAATAGCAATATTTCTTAAAATATTATCAAAAATATAGCAATCTTTATATATTAAGATTTGAATACATATGATTTGAATAAATAAAAGGAGAAAAATATCTTATAATATCACAAGATAAAAAATTAATTCGAATGTTTAAAAAGAATAGTAAAATGTCCATAATTGATAGAATAAAATATTGCGCGCGTGCTTAATTGAATAAAATATTTCTTTATTTTTAATTAATTTTTTCAATATAACTTATGAACTTATGAAACTAAATTCAAAGATAATTTAAAGAAGGTTAACGCAAGAGTTTAATTTATCATAACCAGTATAAAAATCTCACGAGATGTTATTGTGGATGCACCAAACATCCTCGTGAGAATAGCAAGTAATGTGTTAATGTGGTGACATGTATTTTTCCTGTGTAATTGTTTAATTATTAAATATAAAAGATATATTGCATAAGCTATTTATATATTTTACAATATTAAATTATTTTAATAGGAAACGGTAGAAAAAAAAAAAGTATAAAAATTTAAAATATAGCATAAATAAATCTTCCTAGACATTTTATTTCAATTTATGAAATTATAAACTTGTTCTATAATTTTACAATAACTATGAAATAAATAATAAATTTTTATAATGATTCGAAATATTGAAATGTCGCATTCAATTCGCCGTCGTAGTTAACTCTAATTGAGGTCTCATAAAGAAATTTAAACGTAAGTAATTTCATCAGTTTCGCGAAACATTAGTTTGATTAATGATTGTGTCTAACGAGCCTTATATGAAATTTGCAATATATCGTAATAAAAACTCTTTGCTGTAGATACATTTAATTATCATCATCTATTACTACCTAATAGTAAGAGAGCATAAGAGCGAATATTTAACTAGAATGGATAATATTTCGTTCTCTCAAGTTTCATCGATCGTGACATCCCTAAAGAATACTTTCATTCAACGTGGTCGCAATGACGTGGAAAAATTGAAGCTTGCGCGAACGAACGAATATTACATTCACAGACAATTTTCCACTTCAACGGTGTAGGAAATATGAAATGGACGTGTGAATAAATAAAGCCGCGGCAAGTAATCGGGAAAATATTTCCCGTAGCTTTTCTCAAGTGAGATTTTCCCTATGAGAAACAAATACAGTGAATATTAACGATGTGATTTTATCACTTTCCTTAAGAATATTAAATTGGCTTTCTATATGATTTGCGGCATGTGGAGATGATCATTCTTTTCGTTATATCTTCATCAGATCTGATATTGAATGAACAAAAAGTGCCTATCATCGATAATAAGATTATTTCCTCAGAAGAATTTCACATTTAATTTTTTAAAGCTCAATTAATCGGATTAATTACAAAAAGAGAATCATATTTGCTTGATGCAGTAGAAATATAACATTATTAATTGTAATTATAAATATGATTTACTGTCAGTTATATGTATAATATAATTTAATATTTAAATTTTGATAAAAGATTAATAATTAAAACTTATGAAATATTTATGTGTAATATTATATATATATATATATATATATATATATATATATATATATATATATACATACATAAAGTCACATGAACAGATATAATCGTGTATCTGGAGGATCACGCTTGTACACACACACACACACACACACACATGCACGCGCCGAAACGTACGATGTTGATGTATGTAAGGTACGTGCTCGGAAATTCACGTGTGGGCGTGTGTATTACGTGCATACAATATGCGCCTGTGTGTATGTGTGCGGGTGTATGTAGCCCGAGAAGTAATTTGAACAGCTCGGTATCGGTCGAGCCAATTTTCGATAAGTGACGGTGGGATTCCACAGTCACGTACGGCACGAATTTTCTCGAGACTGTGATAAGTGCGAGATGTATTTATGTAAAAATCAAAAATATATCCTTAGCTAAATAAATCTAAAGCGTCTGTAATCCAAATTATTACACGAGCGAAAGAGAGATCTTTTTAACGTACTTATATAAAAATTATCTGACTTTGGAGGGAATCAATGTACAAACGAATGCAAATGATGTAATATTTTTTTTGCTGCTAGCTCGATAACAATATTTTTATAAAAATTACGTAATAAAACGTCATTGTATTTTATCAAAAGCTTTTTGTTTATGTGACGGTTAATTATTCGGTGAAAAGTGATTACGTAACTATGCTGAATGTACACAATGCAACGTTACTCACGAACGGTAACAATAACAATGTTACGAAGATTAAGATTGTCGCTTAATTAGAGTGGTAAATGACAGTCTTTGTATAAGTTTTGCGTAGATGTATGCAATATACATACACATACATTTATATAATAGAAGCATTGTCATAATGAAGGAACTTTTATACACAAATGTATTGTCTTTGCATGCGATCTTATTCTGCGTATACAAATTCTTTGTATATGCGAGCATAAGGGCGATAAAAGCCGTTGCTCTCTTTCACTCTGATATCTTTTCCCATAATCGTCTCATTTTCGCACCAAAAAAAATTGCTGCTCCATCCGGAATTACCATCAGCTCCTGCTTCTGACATTTTCTCCATCGGCGAGAAAATATTTCATGAGATTTAAATTAACGGATAATTGCTAAGACTTGCGTAACAATTATCAACGTCCTTATTACGTATGCAGAAAATAACATTGAATAATATTAGACGTCAATGCTCTCTAAATATTGATACAGTTGAGAGCTAGAGCTATTGCTACTGTCAGAAGTGTAATTAAAGTGTCTTACGATGGAGAGCTTAATTATCCAGCGAAAATGACGTCATAAAATTTGCACTAGTTGTCCGTCAACTGGTGGAAAATAATATATGTTCGTGTATATATTTATATATAAATATTGTAAATTCAAACATTCACACAAACATTCATATATTCATGCTGATTTTACGCTAGCTCAATATTTGACGATTTTTTCAACGTCGAAAATTGAACGATACTTTTGTAGATCAAAGTTCACCGCACATTTTTTTACAGCAGAAACTTTTGCAATTTTAACTTTCAATTCATCGCGAGTCTTAAGATATAATTAAGTTTGAAGTTAAAGTTTTATAAAAGTTAACGTGTGATGAGATTGACTGGAAAATATTTTTTGTTCGTCAATTAATGAAAGAATAACGTGATTTAATTTTCCATTATTCTAAATATGCGATATTCTGTTTATACACGTACGCACACACAGTCTCGCTATTCTTCGTATATTTTACATGACTCGTTTTTACGCCTCGCCTCAAAACTATCTGTCAATTTTCCTTAAGCATCTATCTTTTTGTATGCACAACCAGTCGCTTCGCTCTCGCTATATCACGTTCCCCTTTTTAATTGTCAAGGTTTCCATCCTTCTTCTCTTCTTTCTCTTACTTTGACTTCTCTGCGTCTTCAGCTTTATCTTCCTGTGGCAATTCCGCGAATTTCTTTATTTCGCTCGCACGTTTTTGCATTTCTTTTCGTAATTTTATTTCTTTGTAACAAGAACACCTTTATCTCTTCCTATTTCTCTTCCAGCACATAATCCTGCGTGTCTCGACGGAGCTTCTGTGCTTCTGCGCCGTCTTTTTCTGCTCCACAACTCCTCTGTATTATATCCGGCGCTTTCTGTCCAGACGCATCCATGCGTCTGTCTATCTCTGTTTTTCTCAATCACGCGTGCCGAGGTCGTTCTTTTTCATCTCGCGACGCAAACGCACCTACACATATTCATCTTTTTTCGCTTCTCTCCGCTTGTTACATCACAATCCTCGTTCGTCTCTCTTTTCCAACATCTTATAACTACGTCAATCCGCGCCTCTGCTGCTCTTTTGGTCTTTCTGTCGCGAGTTGTATCACTTCGTGTTCGACTGATTGGCTGATTTGGGCTATCCATCTCCACTTCGCACGTCGGTTTCTTTACGCCCCTTTCTACTATTTATATTAATATTTCGCTTATTCTGCTTTTCCCGTCGCCCACCAACATCGCTGTCAATCCATCTTAAGCTAGAAATTTCTCTTCTTCTATGTCTCTATTTTATATCTTGAACCACATACACAAGAGTTGCTTCGATTGTCATAAAAGATTCTATCGATTCTTTTCAATTCTTTTTTTTTATTATTTACAATTTCATACTATCAATTATTTACTATGAATTAAACATATACTCATTTCTTAATTCATAGTGCAATAATAGACATATAAATCAAATATTAATTTTTTATCGGATATTTATTATGTCAATAAAATTGCGTAATATTTTAATGTAGATGAATTTTTGTTATATTATATTAATAATAAATAAAATATTAATAACAAATTATATTATATTAATTATATTATTTAATTATATCAACGTTACAAAATAATGACCGTGTGATTATAAAAATCTGTTACGTGAGAAAATTGGTGAATCTGTTTAATCAGCAAAAACTACCGTACTATTTCAGGCATGCGAAAGAAAAATTAATATTGCATCGTACTTTGGACTGTAACGTCGTATGCGCTGCTATGAAATTCCAATGTGAATCCGAGCGCCCTATAAAAAAAAAAAAAATAAAAAAAGCAGCACTCCGCCGTAAGTGCTTTTCTACGTGAGTGTAACACCCACAATCTTGCAAGGAGCTTGTAGCACCGTTAATATAAATGGGGGCGAAAAAGTTTCTAGAAAAAGAGCAATGCAGAGAGAAAAGCAGAAATCCAGAGATTTAAGAAAAGACATTTTTGTTTTTGCAGTGACGTTTTATCTCTCTATTAATTAAACAAATACTCAATTCTCTTGAAATAACATGGTAGAGAGAGCATATTATTAAATTAACTGAAAAGCAGAATTTTTAAATAGATTAAAATGCATTTTAAATAGATTAAAATGCAAATTTATTTAATATATTCTTTAGCGATTCGATTAGTACGAACGTAAGTTAGCTTTAAGGTAACTGAAATAATTTGGCTTTTTTCAAGTTGTATGTGCTTTGAATGATTTTGTGGCGTATCTGAGATTTGTGTTCGAATATATCGATTCTATTATTTCTATTCGTTCATATACTCTTCCGTTTCTCATCGCAGAATTATAACGCATGATTTTTTTCGGATATCCTTCTCTCGCGCCTCGGATATTCATCGGCATAAATCCTAAATCGTGACGTGACATTCGGACTAGTATTCCCCGACGTATTTTAACGACGACCTAGATTTCCAGTAAATTGTACAGAGCACATCGGGGTTTCTATGGCCATGCGTGTAATCCAACCCTAATCGAGAGCGACAAACTGCGGAGGTAAACAATATTGTTTGCAAATCGACGTTCGAAGCCTTCGGACGACGACGCGTCGCTCCAACTTATAATTCGATCGACAGGCCGTGCACATTTGCGGTACTGCAAACAAAATTGTTTGTGCCTCTTTCTGCGCTGCACAGCGACATCGATCGATCATCCGTTCCATAATCGCGTAATCGTCGAAACTTCCTCTTGATATACAATCGAACATTTAATAAGATGAGATTTTTTTTTTTTACTTTGATGAGATCACTATTAATTTTCCATATCATTAGATGCTGCTCGGTATCTCCAGTAGAATCATTTATTCATTTTTTATTTTTGATATCATATCTGTGATAATTTTTTTATGATTAATATTAAACAAATTTCTATATTGAAAGAAAAATATTAGAGAGTTGATAGTTTCTTTTGTATTTTAAAAAAAGAATAAATATGTATAAAATATTTAATTATACATGCGCGCGCGTATAATATCGCGGACAAGTTTATCGATTCTGCGACATTATTGTAAAGACCAGAAACTCTTACCTCGTAATACTATCATCTTTTTCTGCGTCTTCCGTGACCTTCCTCGTAATATCTCCGACACTTGACGTTCTCTCTATCGGACCTTCGTGCAGAATCGTCAGCTCCGGTTTATCCGGCTGCGCGAGGCTGCTAATTTTGAAAGGGAATTGTTCCTGATTCTGGCTCTTGATCAATCTGGAACCTTCGCTTCCGGTTCTGCTGAGCCGTCTCTCCTTGATATCCCTGTCGCCCTCGACCGGCTCCTCGATCTCCTCGCCGTTATCGGAGACCTTGGACAAATCTAAAAGAATTTCCGGTTTCAAGTTTCTCACGGAGACCTTGTGGTCCTCGTTGGCGTCGGGTTTATTCTCCATCAAAGTACTCTCCGAAGTCGATTTCGCCAATGCGGGTAGCTGCAACGAAGAAGACGCGTCGACAATTTCCGGTGACAGCGTCCGCGTGAGTTTCGTTTTAACTGTTTCGGCGACGACGGCTACTTCCGGCGGCGAATGAACCTCGATTCTTGTAACTGCCTCTTCGAAGCGAAGCGCGGATGCCTCCTCAGCAGTGATGATTCTAGCGGTCACCAGCTGGACTTCCGGCAACAAATCGATTGCCTGGAACAAAAAAAAAAAAACAGGCGAAAATTACTTGCTTGTCAAAATCAAAATAGATAAGTGAAATAAATTTGTTTAGAAAGCGATAAGATTCACTCACTTGCTCGCTCATATCTTCGAAAAAGATCTCCTGAACGTCTTCTTGAATCCTGACACCCTTTTTTTCTTCCAACAACGATTCTCTCGAGGATTCTCTGGAGAAAGAGTCTCTTCTTTTTCTCAACGAGCTGGGTCGTTTTACAGGCTTTTGAACGGTTGGTTCGGTTTGTTGAATGTCCGAAATAGCTGCCGAAGCACGTTCCAAGGTTGGCCGCTGCTTTTTGCTCTCTAAAGCTGATCCTTCAGTGTCCTTCACTCTCGAATCCTCTAGAAAATCCTTCGTCTCTTTCGTCATTTCAGGTACACTTTTCAGGCTCCCTTTTCTTTTTGTAGACGCGATGGACGGTTCGACTATCGTTGAGGGGCTCGCAGTCTCCCCATCTTTGCTAATAACTGATGGACGTTTGACTCGTTGTTCATCTATGTTTTCAGAAACCGAGGTTTCCATCGTTTCGAGACTAACGCTCATGTCAGAATAAGTCGGTATACTGTGCCTCGTTAAGAATTCTGTCACCCTCTCGATACACTCCTGCTCCTTCAGACTCTTTCTCTCTTCTCTCGATCGCCGATAAGTCTCCCCGTCCCTTCTCTTCTCCTCATTTTCTAACGATTGCAAATTCCGCTCTGAATCTTCCTCCAACTTTCGTTCAGTTTTGGCAGATCTTCTCCCTGATTTTCTCGATCGTTTTCTACTGTCTTCTTTTTCCGCGAACACTTTCTTCCGAGCACCCTTTTCCGACGACGTGTCCGACTTCTCCAGCGTCTCCTTCGACGTGGACGTACGTCCCTCGGACTCTACACTGCTATGACGTTTCAAGCTCTTCCTGCGTTCCTCGTCTGCTTCTCGCTGAGATCTTGTAGTCGCGGTGATCCTGGATGCTTCCTCGGCGCTGGAAAGCGGTTCCTCCTGAACGGGGGGTACGCGGGATGATTCTAACTCGAGAGACGATTGCTTCTTTAACTTCACCTTCGGCGCTATCTTCTCCATTCTCGCTGCCACGTCCTTGGTGTGCCTGGGTATCCTCGTCGTTTCCACGATTATCGTGCCGCCGTACGACACGATGCTCGTCTCCTCGTGCATCGTTTTGGATGTGGTGGGATAGAATTCGTGAATTATTTCGACGTCGTTATCGATATCGACGTATCTAGTCGGTGATTTTTTGTCCCGATGACGAAGCTTTCCTAAGGGAGGTGGCCGTGCCGGACTACAGATCGGCGTCACCGGGGAGGCATCCTTCCAATGATCCTCCTCTTCCTCCTCATCTTCGTCGATCTCCGGTTTGTTTGTTGACGTTTCAGTCAAACCTATAAGCGACGAATAATCTTCGTGAATATAGATTGTAGTGATATATTTTTTTTAACACGCTCGGTAGAATTTCCATTGATCACTTGTCTGATAATCTAAGTTACGCGAAATCTTCTGATTAATCGTCTTTGATAAGTCGTTCCACATTTACTATTCAGCTAGGGAGAGAGTTTGCGCGGGGAAAGATATCGCATGTTACCGTGCAATGTATTAAATGGCAGTGCGCTTTTGTATGACATCTATAAAGGAAGTTCATTTGATTGCAAGATCAAAATTAATGGTTTCGTATATCACACCTAAATGGTAATGGCAAATTGCCACGGTACAATGTATTTTCACGCATAGAAGAAGATCTCGTGAGAGAAGGAAAGGATAACTCGTGATGGAAATCACATCATAGTGTCTCGTGAAAATAGATACGACGTATCCTCGTTCCAGGACAATAGCAATATTCGAAATCGTCTCGAAACGTATACTTATGAGAATGTGTACTTATTGAATGGAATATGATTTATACGACTCTATCTTGCTCTCTTTTGACATAATAGAACGGCGCGATCGATAATAAATATACGAGCTCATGTAATATTGTAAAATAATATGATTGATTGCTAGAATAACTTAATAAAATTACATCGCTCATTATACATATCGCTTCTTTCATCGATTTCGTTAAAACTCTTAATTAACTTAAATAAACCTAGTGATAAAAAATAAGAACGTATTAATTATCGTGCAGATATTTTAAGTTTTTATCAACTTAATTATAATTAATTCGAATTTTCGCTTTGCACAAAGTATTTTTTTAAATTCATTAAATCAAGATGTACCTGATCTCGAGGAAAGCAGGTCCTCAAGCTCTGCCACGCGATCGGTCGTCTCGCTCTCATTGGGAAAACTTTTGCTTCGTTTCATCTTCGGTGTCACCTTCTGCTATAGAGATGAGTAGCGTAAAAAATGAGCAAAAAAGACAGGAGTTAAACAATTGATATAAATCATCTTTCGCATTAAAGTCTACGTTTGACAGGAGAACTAGCTTACAAATGCTTAAAAAAAAACTTTATAATTTCTTCAGATCGAACAAAGAGCGATTATAATTGAGATAGCACGGGAATTAATATATTTTTTATTCATAATTCGATAGATATTGCGTGACTCTAATATATTTATACCGTAATTTATGTTGAAACAGCATAATTTTATTTCTACGCATTTAAATTGCATTAATATGTTAATCAAATTTCTGTCTCCTTCTGTTTTTCTCTCACTCTCTTATGTACATATATATGCATATCTGTGAATTTTGATTTATATAAAATTAATTTGATAAAAAGAGATATAACAAATGCAAATGCAAACAACATGACAAATTATCGCGAGAATTAATAATCGTGCGAATTTTGAGCTCATCGCGTTATCCGAACTCAGTTGTCTGGAGGAAAAATAAGACGAGTCATCGCGCCTATATATTTATATAAGCGTTACTTAGCAATACGTTTGCTTCGTAATCTCTTCGTTACCGATAATCCAGTTAAGGAAATAGTTTCATACAAATAGGATTGTCTAGAAGTCCGCGAACGTCGACGATGCAACCCTTCACGTATAACCGTTTCCCGCGATTGCCGCTCTATAATGACGAGAAGGAACAATTTATTAAATATACGTAGAGACAGATTCAAGAACGCATATCTAGCTAATATCGAGGATAACGTGTAAATGAAAATAACTTGTTGACAATATCGAGAACAAAATACCGATTCAATTATCAGCGGCATCAAAGGCTTAGCTGGAATCACAAAATACGATTTACTGCACTTCTATTTGTACGTGCAGTTAACTAAATTAGATCAAAAATAAACATCGCAGTAAGAGAATTTGATCATATCGATAAGAAGTTAATTTTATATGTTGCGAGATTGTTCTGTCGCAACATCGTAGATATTCATATAAAATATCTAACATAAAAAAATCGAAAATTATCACAATCTTTATAAAATATTAATTTTATTTGTTTTAAAATATAAATCTTGTCTCGATTCTTATTTATTGACCGAATATCAAATAAAAAAGATAATAAAAAGTTTTTTTATATTCATAAGAAGATACTACAGCAGGTTATTGTAACAGAACAAAAAAAAAAAAAATATATATATATATATATATATATAAAACCAAATAAACTATATTATATGTCTTATAAATGTTAGCATTTATATCCCTAAACATTTCCATATTGTTAAAGAGAGAGAGAATTTCAATTTCTCAATAACTTTAATTACTACGTAACGTCTTTGCCGCCCGCTTCATTTCTGGCAATCGTTCTCAAGGCAATCAAGTAATTGGATCAGCAAGTGACGATTAATTCGCTCAAGTGATGAAGGAATTATTATCTAATCACGCGAATAAGGCGGTGGAAAGGCTTTGAGATAAAAAACGTTTCACCCAAGCGTTTATAAATCAAGAGACAGAATTTGTCATACAATTTGTCACGCTCGCATAGAAGCCTGGAACATGATCGATTTCTTCAAGACGCATGACGATAAGAATATTTTTACTCTTATCAATCATTAATATACAAAATATAGTAAGTAATAATATTACGATAAAAATAATATGCGTTTTTTATGCAAGCAACCTATTCAGAGAGAATTATTGCAGACTTACCTATGTAATACAGAACTTGATATATTCTATCTCGTGAGATTTTCATCCAACTTTCTCATGCAGACAGTGTCGCTAACAATGACAGATTCGTGCTGAGTACCAGTTGCGTTACGGAACATCCATATGATTCTAACACAGTCTTACGATTCTTATGAAAATAATAAAATGTTGCTAAAATGCAACGACAAAATTGTCCAACAAGTAAATGAACCGATTCTAATTCTCATCCATATTTCAAACAATGGAATTACATCATATATTTATACGTAGATTTTATTCTAGATGTTAGATTACGCTCCACAAAAATAGAATTAATTAAAGCTTCTATAATAAATAATTAATGACATTATCATCATAAAATAATAATTTTATAAAACGATATCTTTTGAGAATGAGATATAAAATACTGTAAAAATTATTTGAATAATATTTGTATATGGCGATATTTCATATGTATTAACGTCTTTGTGTGTGTGTGTGTATATATATATATATATATATATATATATATGTGTGATATTTCTTTGCACACACAATGCGTCCTTTCGCAAGTTCACATATTTGAGACTTTTTTTTTTTTTTTCGAAGCGCAGCTTCAACATTTTTTTAATCTTTCTTAAACAAAGTATCGAGTTTACTCGTTATTCGTCACTAAACTAGCTTCGCTCTCGCAACACAAAAATATAAAATCCTTCGCACTTTGCTTAAACGTGATTCCGCCCGCTCCTAATCTTCTAAATAAATTAGCGCATCTCACACACACATTCGAGATAAAAACAATGTCTCAGAGATAGACAGTTGAATTTGGAGCAAGATCCTCGAGATACAGACCTCGTATCGAAAAAGAAAAGAGCAAGATAAAAGAAAAAAGAAAAAAAAAAAAAAAGAAAAGAAAAGACACATTTCCGATGGTTTCGCGCTTTTGTCGCGGAAGAAATCACGTTTAAGAGCGGCGAGAAGTATAAATGTACTAATTAAAAAGGGCGCATTGTGCGGCGATGGCGCGCACCTTAGAGCGTTATGAGGTTTTTACTTTTACAGACGACAGAGATCGTTGTACGCACACGGCCTTGTACGTCGGCGAGCCCTAAGCTCTTTCATCGTCCCCTTTATCCGCCCTTCGCCCTCCACCCGCACCTCTCACCGCCGTGTCCTTACAAATTAATAATATGTATATTAATTATACGTACGCAATTATTCGATTATAGCAAGTGCGCGGCGTGCTCGCGCAGGATCGCGATCTCGAAACGCCGTGTAATCTAAAAATCTAAATTTAACCCAGACCGACGCGTCTTAAACTTTAAAAATTGACTTGGATGCCGCCCGATCGCGGGATCGAAAAGGACTCTCTTTCTCTCTCTCTTTCTCGGAAGGTCCTTCGAGGAAATCGCGCGGAAGGGATCACGCAGAGAAACTTAAACCGGCGCCTATTTTCAGCGAATTTAATCTACCGAAGCCCCCTAAGCGCGCGCGCGCTTAAATTATTCGTGTTTGGCGATTTAACGTGTGTTGGCGGTTCGAGCCCTCGATTTCAAATGTCGGAGACGCTTCGTGAATCGGGATGCACGCGAGGTTACGGGCTCTGAAAATCCTTCTTCGATGGTCCGTGATCATGATTCGACGTGATGCACTTTCGCATTCGCAGTTGTCGTTAACAGCAAGTCGCATATTGTAATATCATCGAAATGGATCGGCAGAGTTTCTTTGAGCAACACGTTATTTGAATGTCTTGTTAAGTATAACACTCTCATTATGGAATAATTAATAATTAATAATATTCGAATACAAATTAACCCTTAAAATCCGGATGTCGCGAAAAAATCTATAAATATTTCACATTAAAATAAATTATTTTTAAAGAAATAACTTTGAATCCATATTTCATTGCTTATCGATTAAAAATGAAGATGATCTTTTAATCTTTAATAACGTTGGGTTTCTTAAGAAGAAGAAAAAAAAAGAAAAAAAAAAAAAAAGTCGCTTCCTCCGGAAAATTTAAAAGTTAATTATTAAAATAATTTTTGCAACGAAATAGACAGAAGTAAATTTTTTTCTTTCAATATCAGATCTAGTCGAATAATCTATTATGAAAACGTTTACAAATTCGCGAGAGCTCATAATCTCGTAATCGTCGCCAGCAAAATAAATCGTCTCCGACTTATTTTGAGCAGCAACTCCGCTGTGGAAGTAGTCGAGGAGGCTGTCGATGAAGCGATGATGAAGCCCTCGCCGACGTTGATCGCGCACGCAGCGTATCAGTTTTTCTTGCACCACAATTGCACTAGCGTAAATTGGCATTTTTGAAGTACGTATTTCGTCGTGATCTGGCATCGTTATGTCTATATCTTATCACAAATCGTCGGTTCACCCTTTCGTCCTCGGTATGCCGAACATCTGCAACAGAGAAAACGAACCACATCGTTATCGAGTGATTTTCTTTTACAAAAGTCACGATTTTTCCGCGATATAAAAACTGCACACGAATGACTGTTCGCTCTCTGAAATTATCGATATCTTCTTATAAACGAGAGATTAAGTGAAAACAAATGTCATAGATGGTTGAATTTATCTTTTCATCCTCTATTGAAGCTAGTTAAAAATAGGGATTTCCATTTAAAAAATTTAAGATAACTTTCAAAACATTTTGGCGCTTCCGTCTAAAAAAAACTAGACTAAAATATGGCCCTTTTAAAATTAAAAACCACAAATAATACAGTGAATTAGATATTAACAAAATTAAGGCTAATCGTAGAGAAGAGAAGAGCCCGACCAGAATATACAATTGACGTTTAAAATGATTTATATTTTTATTTCAAAAATATGCTTCAAATATTCATATATCTCAGAGGATCTTCAAAATTTCGACTTTAATTTCAACACTTTGATACTCTTTTATCAATCTGGGTTCTTAAATGCATATTAAAGTACAATACTCTTTTGAATTTAGTCAGGAGCTATTAGTTGTAATTGACGTTTAGCAAAAAGATATTCGATAACGTGTGCTCGATTGATATACCCATGACTGAACTCAGCGGGGTTTCAACCCGAAAGACGAAAACTTGCGAGACTGTTGGACTGCTAAAGGGTCGCTTCTGCTATTTTCCACGCGCTTGATCCATTGCCCTAAATTGGTCCAGCTTCGCGACGAACAATTCGACCCCGAAGAAGTCGACCGTGGCAGCCAACTTTTTCATTCCTGATATTGAAAAGTTTCCCTTCGGCCGCGGCAGCCAACGAGATCAAAATCCTTCTCTACCGACGCGATCTCTCGACGTTTGTCGGGGATGGTTTGTCGACGACGGGGGCGACCGGAAGCGACAGTTTTGCAGATTGGTTGAAGGGCGAAGAGAAAGGATCGCGGATGGCGCGGTAGAAAGAAGGACGAAGGACGACGCGAAGCGGGTTGAGGGGCGATCGCTCGGAAAGAAAGAAGTAAGGAGTTAGGTGGAGATGACGTAACGTCGCATCGTTATATTAGGTTGTTACAAAAATCACGTCGATATCTGAGAGAGTTACTCTTCTTACAAAAGCGCGAGGTACTTTGCTAACACAGTTTTCAGAAAGATTCCGACAAGAAATTGCAGATGATGAGCAATGAAGCGCGAGTTCGTGTAGAGGAATAGAAAGGAATAGTTGATAACTATCCATGATGCGTGTAAGTCACTCAAACGATATGACATATATCTATAATGATGAAAACTTTTATAAAAAAGATATTTTATAGAGAGAAAAATATATAAAAAATAGAGAGAAAATTAGATAAATTATAATAATAGATATTATATTTAAATCGAAAAGAAAAGAATAAAAGGACAATTCAGAAAAAGGATGAGGAAGCAGTAATAATGAAACACGAAACTTGGAATAGTAAGGATAATGCAGATAATAAATATCAAGAGTGACAGGAGAGAGACAAAGGCGAGAAATCGAGTAATCGTTTCCTTCAAAGGAAGAGGAGAGGACAACAGGATAGGATTAAGATAAAGAACGTATGAAGAAGGATGATACGCGGAAGAATATACATTTTGCGTGTGTGTATGTGCGTGAGAAAGGAGTAAAGCAGTAAGGATGATGTGATGAGACAATAAATATCGAGAAAGATGGAGAAGGTAGAAGGGGCGAGTACAAAAAAGGACTACGATAAAGAGAGCAAGAACGATGTAGCATGATAATAAATATCGGGAGATACAGAAAAACACGAAGTGAGGAACTTCTCTCAGCTCGAAGCACGCAAAGGACCAAGGATAGCAGGATCAAGATCGAAGCCGAAGTAAGAATAATGCATAAACGAGCGGCGCTAACAAGGTCGACGAAGCAGGATCGAGATAGGGATTCAAAAAAAAAAAAAAAAAAAAAGAAGAAGAAGTCGAAGCGAAGTTAGGGGACAAGGACAACAACGTGGGGTAGTAGATACCAGAATACTCTCCGATCAGGACACAAAGAGAGAAGAAGACAAAGAAGAAGAATCGAAGGGACGCAAGGATGAATCAGGTAACGGATATCGAGTTAGAAGTCGAAGACAAAAAGATGAAGAAGAAAGAAGAAGAAACTACACACACAGGATGAAGTTGAGAGCTAGAGAGAGAGAGAGAGAGAGAGAGAGAGAGAGTTTGCGATCGAGGCATTGTTTAGCAAGAAGTTGATAGCTGATACTGGCGGAGAGATGCACGCGAACCTGCTCGACATGGAAGAGGAAGAGAGGATTTAGGGGGGACGAGTCCTCGTCGTCGCCCTCGTCGTCGCCATCGTCGTCGACGTCCTCGACGTGATTTACATGCCGAGGTGGCTTTTACCGCGCGCGCCTCTCGCACCAATGTGTTCCTACGTAACAGTTCGATCGCGGATATATACGTGTGTGTGTATGTGTGTGTGTGTGTGTGT
>JBCEZV010000022.1:1117518-1147027 GCA_039654365.1 Cataglyphis livida
ATGATTAGATACTCGAAGATATACGTTTTCACTAAATCTTAAGAACTGTCAAACTGAGAAGCAAAGTCGGGAAACCTGGCAGAATCAGACGAAGACTCGGCGCGCGAATTTTCCTGACACGTGTCTCGCGTGGAAATCCGGTGTTCCGGTGAATTTAGACAGCGACGTGGGGATGGGGGGGGGATGAATGGTAGCCGGTCGCTCATTCATTCGCGCACGTACAAATGCTCTCGGTAGCTCTCGGGATGAAAGATCGGGCGTCGATGCCCTCCCTCTCCCTCTCCCGTCCGGACCTGCTAATGGATTCTGCACTCTCCGATGTCATCTTTTTTTTTTTTTTTTTTTTTTTTCCACCAGCTCCGCTCCAATCCATATATACTTTCCGCTTCCTGCGTCTCGGCCCCAGGTGCTCGCGTTTCGCGTTCTCGCAGGACGGTAACGTATAATTGGGCGCGAATTCAATTCACGGACGCAACGGAGAGAGGAGATCGAGATCACACTTTGCGATAGCATTCGTTATTATGATAGATAAGATAACGGAAACATATCAGCGCCACATTCAAGTAGGGCTCGCTAAGAATTTAATGGATGGCGCTTAAGTAAAATGCATTAATTGCCTTTTCAATCGATATTCATTATTAAAGTGTAATCGTTACTTTTGAAATCAAGAAAAAAATTGCGCTTTTATTCTTTTTCATTTAAATCAATGCGAAATATTGCATTGAAAAAAAAAAACAGTAACATTTTTGTAAACCTTATAATATTTACAAATAAAAAGTATCGCAATTATTCGTGCAAAAGACCGAGGCAATTAATGCATTTTAAAGTGTCGACTACTCTCTTTAAATTGCTTTTTTAATAATCATTGTGCGTTAATTTTTTTCACTAAGTATAAACGCTCAGAGTCAATAGATTGTTTTTATTTCAGTAGCGAATAACTGGACGAAAAGAAATCATAAGACAATCAATAAAAAAGCAAATTAAAGATAAAACTCTGGTCTTAAAAATTTTTTTCCGCCATTTTTTCGACAAACTTTTGAAAAATTTGATCAATCGATGAACGCCGCTTTCTCATAATATAATATTATAAGAAATAAAAAAAAAAAAACTTGAGTAAAAGATTCTGAACCTAGAAACTTCAAGCTTTGTAACGCTTTTTTATTGACCTCGATTCGATTATACGCGATGAAAATGCAGCCACTTGAAAATTGCCTTTTTTTTTGTAAAAGAAAGTGGCCCTTTAATTTTTTTGCACAGTATATTTTATGTAAAAAAAAAAATCCGAGTGCGTTATTGCTCGCGATTTTACTTTCCATTCGGAAGTTTCATCGAGCGTTTATCCTTCGCTCCCTTTGATTGCATAATCGCAGTAATCCAACGAGCATCGTCGATTGCGTCGTCAATGAAAAGGGTACTATTAACCGAAATTATATCGACGGCACGGAAGTAGCGGCATTTCCTTGCCAACGAAACCGATGGTGGGTTTTTTCTTCCAGGCGACAATAATTAACCGTCGTGTTGCAAACCGAGTCCGATTGCGAATTTCCGGATTTTTATCTCGCGAGAAGCGAGACATTTTATTCCGCACGAATTTGGCGAATTACGATTAGCGAAAAATTTTTCATACACAGCGTAACTCGTAACGAAATGTTTCGATGTTGATTCGCGCGTAAAAAAGATTTTTCAGCATAAAAAGTATCTTGACACGAAAATTACTTTGTGACAGTAAAGAAATTCTCTCGCAATTGTTAATTATAATGTTTATGCACCTTTAGCCCTGCATAGTTAAACGTTGCTAAATAATAATAGTATTATTAATAGCTGAAAATTTTACGGCTCGTAAAGAGAAGAGAGATTTTTCGCACGTTTTACAAAATATTATATGCTTATAACTTGCGAGTAAAGTAAATATTTACGCGAATAATGCAACGCGCGTATGTGTACGCTAGCATTCATGTTTCATTCTAGGTCAAACGTCATTAATTACGAATTAAGCACACATATAGAACGCGTATAATTACACTAATAGCGACATTAATTATAACGGTGCTGATATTACGAAGTAAACAGTACCTGTACGAGAATATTTCAGTTTTTCAAATAAGAAATTATCGACTGCGTCAATTTTTGATTTATTTTGCTCCCTCGTAGAGGAAGCTTCGTTTTCGTGACAAAATTTTTTTTCCAATTTTCCAATATGTTTAGAACGTTCCAAAATGTCGAAGAATCATATTTTAATAAAATCATATTTTATTAAAATTAAAATCATATTTTTAAAAATATCCATGTATGTATGTGTATGTGTGTATATGTGTATGTATGTACGGAATGTATATACAACCTCTAACTTTTCCAATTTTTTAAATATATCTAAATTTTTTAAAACGAATAGAGT
Source organism: Cataglyphis livida (assembly GCA_039654365.1). Classification (NCBI taxonomy): domain Eukaryota; kingdom Metazoa; phylum Arthropoda; class Insecta; order Hymenoptera; family Formicidae; genus Cataglyphis; species Cataglyphis livida. The sequence goes on from JBCEZV010000022.1 coordinate 1,119,914, forward strand.
ATCATTAAAGGATGATTGGTGTTGAATTTGGTGAGGATCGCTGAGTTTATTTTTATAAAATTTTATAAAATTTTGAATTTTTTGAGAAATATTTGTAACGCCCTAAGTTTTGCAAATTTTTAAATATTAGATTAAACTTTTTTATATAAATAGAGTATCACTAAAGGATGGTTGATATTGAATTTGGTGAGGATCGGTGAAAGAGTTCATTTTTTTTTTTAATTTTGAAATTTTTGAGAACCACGCTTTTACTTTCGTAAATTTTGAGACATATTCCTCTATGAATAAATCAAAATTGAAAAACTTGCTTGCTTAAGGGAGCTTAATTTTTGTGAGCGAAATAAACTGATAGGGGAACAATGTGCAAGTTTCCAATTTGCACAATTTTCATCTTGTTTATTTTTGTTTAAATAGATGATAATAAATATTCAATATTTCGTTGAAAACATTTCTAAAGGTCATTTCTAGGGTCACATTCTTTCAAAATGGCGAATTCCGATCACATAGCGATACGCGCTATATCTTAATTCCATATTTATGATGTTTTTTATTTTCCCTTTTCAACTGTATACAAACATTTTTAGAAAAAAAAACAAAAAAAAAAAAAAAAAAAACACGAAATAGATACCTCGTTACACGATATATTTGTTCGATATGACACACCGTTTACGGAACATGCAAATTTAACTACAATACCGTGCAATAATTTCGATTCTAGTGTTTAATAAAAAAAAAAAAAAAAAAAAAAAAAGACACTTTATTTTCATATGTCAAACGCGTTATTAAACTCGGAAAACACGCGCGCTACCTTGCTCAGTGTTTAAAAGAGTGAGCATTAGCGATACTTACAGCTCTTGTATCAATTAAACGGTTACACATCGAATCAACCTTCCATTTCGGCCATCCATTACTACGACTCGGAAAACGCGGTTCAATATACGAAGAGTGCGCGGCGCTGGGCGAATTCAATTTGAAAAAATAGGTTGCGTTAGCTTTGCATAGAGCACAGTTTTTTATATTTTTAATTTCCATCCCGGGACAGCGCCATTTCTATCTGTCACTGACCGCCGCGAGAGTCCCGGCGGTGGGCAAAGCGGGCGATGGAGGGGGAGGGGAAGGGAGATAGTGGTGGCGTACCATGCCGATGTATGATCTGCCTGCTGATATATGGCAGTAACGTGAGCAAAAATGCGGGACCGATTGAATTACATTGAGTTACGTGTCGTTACGCAATGCATCTAGGAGGGGGCGAGAGGGGGCAGGTGGGAGCGGTAGGGGATGGGAGGGGAGGAGGGTGTAGGAATGGAATTTATAGTACGACCTTTTGGTTACGTTTGATTTTGAAAAATCGTCACCGCCAAAAATTACGAGCCCACCCCACGCGCGTACGTTTTGGCACGTGCGCGTCGACCATATTTATTTGTCCCACGTGTTCTCCGTTTCGTTTTGTCTCTCTATCTTTCTTCTTCCGTCTCGTTCTCCCTCCCCTCTCTCTCTCTCGCGATTTGAACCCGTTGCCGGCACTTTCCTGAAGAAATATACGGTCAGAGGAAATGACGCCGTATAATATTCGCGTGACATTTATCGTTATGCATCCCGAAATTAAGAATTAAGCACGGCATCGCTAAATGCCGGGGATTCCGATTGAGAGAGGGTGCGCATCTCGTAATTTTTTTTTTTTTTAATTGTACCATTTATCGTTTAAAATTAATCAAATAAATACTTTTAATCACGCCAATCTCAATAATGTAAATATCACGACGAAATAATAACTTATCTTTATAGAAAAATTCCCCCAAATTTTACAAGAAAATCTTGCGTTTTGCGATAGCGTCATTCAATTTGTGCCCGATAAGCTTTCACGTCGCATCTATTTCAAGGAACTAATTTTCGTAAATTTTGCAAGAAAAAAAAAAAAAAAAAAAAAAAAAGGAAAACCGAGATACCGCGGTAACGTTCAAACCATCTTCGGAGCGGATTCGGCCATTATCGAAGGGGGTTATATTCAGCCACCCCCTACTAGCTTGGGATATCGCACTTACTCCTATAGAGATACGCGGCAATTCGAATCCAGATAGAGACGGTGCCGGTCGGCTACCGAAGAAAGGGGGATGAGAGGCGGATGCGCGGGGGATGAGGGGAGAGAAGAACGGGGAGGGTTAGTGCCTGTCGAGCGGCGGAGGAGAAACACGGCGACGGCGGCGACGGGCTCGTTGGTGCAAGGAGGAGGGGGAGGGGGGGCGAAAGACGCGTGTCGGTGCGCCGAAGGAGGGTACGCGGCACAAGATAGCGGCTAGGGGGGGAGGAGGGGGTTGGCCACGTGGCGCCGCGGCGCAGCGTTTCGGCGCCGTCGTCCCGCACACCCCGTGTGCGGCTCAGTTCCACTTCAACCCCCGGCACACAACGGCCCAACCGGTTGGCTGGCTGGCTGGCTGGCTGGCTGGCTGGCTGGCTGGCTAGCTAGCTAGCTAGCTCTCCTCGTCTCCTGCGAGAGACGAACGGGACTACTACTCGATCGCGTTATCGGGGAGTGCAGCTCGAGTCGAGTCGTGTATGACGGGTGCTCCGAAAGTACACAACAGTCTTTTGATCATGGATCGAGATAGATGATTTCTAGAAATTTTTTTTTTAAGGCGGCCAGCCCCTTCTGGCAAATTTTTGGTCAAGGTTTCTTTTGAAAAATTCTTTACACGGAGAAATTAATTAATGATAAAATCATTGGTATCGATTCTTGGCGGATGAGTCGATTTGTAAATCTTTTTAATTGAGAATAAACTGGCCATTAATATTCCTTCAATAGGACTTAAATCAAACTTCTATTGAGATGAAAAATTCTTGTCATAAAAAAAAAAAAAAAATTGACAAATAAAAATCCATTTAAGATTAAATAAAAAGGTCTGGATATCTACTCATACCAAAATGAAACTTTTAAAATCCAATTCAATGAATATTTTTACTTCTTGCTGAACACACATAATTTCATAACTATCGATGTATCTTGACTGATGAAAAAATCCTGCTCTTCCTTAATTTTATTCTCGTCTATTTATAAAGAATGAGAAGAAAAATGCACGATTGGCAAAACACATTGTATATTGGCCTTGCTCAGATGAAATAGCGACGGCGTTTGACTCGTTTCGTATGACCTTCGACCTATGCCCACTATTCGGGGGGATAGTTAAGGTTTATATGTCCACTGGCGTCGCATCGCCTTTATATCGTAAAATTAAATTAGACGCTCGGCAAGTATCGTTGCGACCTCAACGCGCTTGTTCGCGATGAACGGCGCCGTTTCACGCCGATTATCGATCTTAGCTTGGCCGGCGAGGAATTTCGGTTGCTTGCTCCTTGCAAGTGTCTCGAAGATATATATTGTAGAAGAAGTGGCACAAAAATGCAAAAAGATAGCACTAGGTTGAACAATTTTTGCAATCGATTTTTCTATTATAACAAGAGAATCTCTCTCCATTTCAATTATTTATATATTTTCAATAGTCGTAATTTTAATTATATAAAATTGAATTTCCAGATTTGCATATAAATGACACAAAAAGCACAAATAAGAATATTTTTTGTAATCAATATCAGATAGAGTCCTAAATAAAAATTAGACTAAGATGTTTAACTAAGGTATATTATGAAATATCTATTATATTATAAATTATAAGTTTAAGTAAATAAATTATAAATTATAAATTATATTATATTATAAATATAGTAATTTCATAAAATATCACAAAGATTAAGAATTGTTATCTACATATTTTTTATGTATGGGAAAGATCGATTCCAGAGTTTTGTTGGGAAAGAAAGCAGAGAATTCAGACTCTTTCGCGTCACTAGAAATTGAAAATGTCGTCCGATTAATATGCAATTTTTCCACGTCGTTAGCGTTTTAATCGTGCACTCTTAACTTGAGATTTGCGTGCCATGCGATACGAATGTTGTGAACACGCCAAATAGCACACCGCGAAGTACAATTTCGCCTCGTTTCTATGTAATCGTATCAGATGCTATATCACATGAACTATGCTCGCTGTTAATCTATGACTACATTTATGCGCAATTTGCTTAACCTATTAATAAAATGATTTAACAAAACATATCGAATATTTTGCATTACAAAGATACGAAATATTCTGTATTATAAGGTATGCGAAAATGTATTTCAGTTTACTTAATCAATTTATTAATCTGATTGTTTTTTGTCGTATTTTATCACATCTTGACGTTTAATTATCCGCATTATGGTAACTGTATAATTCGCCATGTAATTTGGCATCAAAGCGGAGCACTCGCCATATATATATATATATATATATATATATATATATATATAAAGGTCTGATTTGCCAGCCTATTATTGTCGACATATACGGGAACAGTTACTCTTAATTAGCCCATGAATATTTCATTTCAGACAGTCTAAATCGGTTTTGTAGTAAATTGGTTCGTTATAACGTCGTTAGCGCGCGACATGATCTTTCATACTCCATTTGATTACCGCAAAAACGCGCAATCACTACCTGGGACTTTGCATAAATATCTCTCCGCGGAGCTTAAGAACGAATAAAATCCAATCAAAGCAGTCGATAAGAAATTCTTTTCCACGAAGAGAGAGAGAGAGAAAATGAAAAAGTATATTATAACTGAAAAGTATATTAAAAAAAAAAAAAAAATAATAATAATAATACTGTTTATAAATCTGCGTGTCGCCAAGTCCGGTCGCTCTGACGCTTACGAAGAACTAACTGTCAGTTCTCGTTCAGGCCAGGACTATCCAACTTTCCGTCCGACGCCCGATGAAACACAGAGTATACGACCGCAAGGACCACCGTGCATAGCATATATCCTGCATCCGCGAAGTGGAACGAGTCAGTCGCGAGTCAGGCAGGTCGCGGGCGCTCTAGGATTCTCGGAGACTCGAACTCTCGGCTTCGAGAGTTCTTCCCTTACGCGCCGCCACCTCCACCCCCCCCAACCCTCCCTCTCTCCATCTCTCTTCCCTCCCTCCCATCCCTATATATATATATATATATATATATATATATATATCCACATATATATACGTTTGCGTCAGCATGTTTTAGCGGCTGCCGGTGCCCGAAAGTTTTCGCCCGGCGACAAGATATTTCAAGTGGTCGCTCAGTCGCGCGATCGTCCCGCGCTGAAATATTGGACGGCTCTTTCTTGCAGCCGCATATTCTTCCTCCACCTCCGCAAGCCCAAGCCCCGGTGCCGCCGCCACTTTCCACCGCCAATCCTCCTACCCCTGTTACCCCGCCCGCTCTCCCACCTCCTCCCCGTACCCTGTCATCCACCATCTCCCGCGAGCGACCTTCTTTTTCTCCCCCGGGTTTCCTTCTTTTCCGCTCCCGATCTCTTCCCTCCGCTGTCCGACCTCCCTTCCCCCCCCCCTCCTCCTCCTCCTCCATTCTGACGTCTTCTTTTCGGTAGCCCGGGCGCTCGCCTTCGCGCAAGAACTTCACGACTTATGACTCGCGTATTAAGTCCGGCGAAACCGTCCGGCTATCCGCCGTTAACTACCCATGAATGAGTTACGCTCGGCCGACCCTAATTTCCCAGATTGTCCAAAGAGGACGTAAAGTGTCTATTAATCCGCGTAACGAGGAGCTGCCCCCTCCCGGTGCCCCTGGAAGGGGTGAGCTACCGAGGCTCCCTTTCCCGGTTCAACGCGAGGAGGAGGAGGAGGAAAAACGACGCGGCGAAGAATCGTGGTGGAGCGAAATCGCGCAAAACGCATTCCCCTCATATTTAGCCGGGAATGAGTGTTCGTCGCGAATTTTTAGAGGCTCGAGTGGCGTGACTGACGCGACGGAACGTGCATAACGAGCGTGAAATGTGAACGCGATGCGAGAACGCTAAGACTTAGGCGAAAACATATGTTTTTTATCATAGCCGAGAGTCTTATTATCGACGAGATTTTTAAGCGAATGCGTCCTCTCGCATGAATTTCGTCGCGCATTTTTTCCCCCTCGTGTGCGAGAGACGACGATGCTGAGAATATTAGGATGGAAAAAGATTATTTTTGGGCGCGTTCTGAAGCACACGTGAACAATTTCAAGATTCTACGCTATTATGAAAAGTTGTTGAAACGTTTTTTTTTTTTTTGTTTTTTTTTTTATTTGCGTCTGCCGAAAATTATAGAAACGTCGTCCTCGATAAGAACGTTGAGAACTTTTGATTGACTTTGACTCGCGATCATTAAATTATTCAAGTCTCCCTCTCTTCCCTCCCCCCCTCCTGGAACTTAAACCTATTCTAGAAATTTTATCTAAATCTTTCTAAAAGAATTAAGTGGATTCAATAATATTCTATTAATTATTGAATAAACAATTCCAATAATTCTATTAAATTTTAATAATTCTGCCGAATCTATTGAATAGATAATTCTAATAATTTATATAATGTATTTTATATAATGTATTTATAATGTATTTATATAATGTATTTTTTATTACAATTTTTCTATTTTTGTCATGTGCAATTAATGTATTTTTAATTACCTTTGTCTCTGATAAGTTTCTCTGTTATGTTGACAACTGATAACAAGACACGTATTGGAAAATTTTACAAAAAAAAAGGCATTAAGTGAGGCATGTAATTTATATAAAATATAAAAAAATGCAAAGGTTAACATATATATATACATTTTCGAAGTAGGCCACTTAACTCGTTTATTCTATCCGTCACAATATATTCATGGAGATGCAAGTACAAATTAATGCTATGTAATTATTTTAGTAAGATCTCTAAAACTTGATGCGCATCACTTTCCGAGTAAATTGCTCAATTAATGTCATTTCGTAATTTCGAAGCAGATAGCATAATAGATTTTCTATATTTGAATGCATGATGTCTCTTTTACTTCTTCCTCATGTCCATGAAATAACATTGATTATCCTACTTTTCAGAAATCAATGAATTACAAATTAGAGAAATCCACATTTTTACGTTATTATTATTATTATTATTATCATTATATATATATATATATATATACTGAAACTTTTTTTTACAGTAAATATCGACGTGGTATGTATTCAAGTGATTTTTTTTTTTATTTTAATACAAAAAAAGAAAGAGAACAAAAATAATTTTAAAAATAACTTATCGAGTGAAGTATTATTTGAAAAATATATATATGACATATATATATATATATTAAAAATAATTTTAAATTATTAGATTGTAAACGCAAAAAAGTGGCTTCGAGTGCAAATGAGTATGTTTTTTAACGTATGAAGAATATTTACGTAATGCCGGACTAATTACTGACGTGTAGAGTAATGACCACATTTTTTACAGAACTCCTTATTGTCGTCGTCTTCTTCATTTCCCTTCCCTTTTATCCATTTCTCCCTCAAAACTCGTATAGGCTCTAGATCACCTGTATAGGGTCGACTGATAGCAGCTATGGTCTCACTTCTGGGAAAACCTACGTTGGCCGAAGCAATGGTTACCGTGTTATTGTCATCGTCTTCGGCATCGATATTGACTAGTGCACCGTTTACCACTGCGTAATTCGAACCGGCCTTTGACAAATTCCTCTCGCATGCTTTGGAACTGTCAGATTCCGCCCAGTTGTTATGAACAAGTAATTTATCTGTAATAATCATATTATAGATTCTGTAATGTATCATCTTATTTTTACTATTTACAGTAATCGATAAACATATATACCATTATCAGATTTGCCCATTTTATCTACATCGGACATTGATTCGCATGTCCCGATGTTTTCATCTTCTTTCATTAATGGTAATTCGGAAGGAGAAGCCAAAAGTGGACGGCTGCAAACGAATCCCTAGAAGATATATGTTTGCAACATCATATAGTTATTCAATATAATTCCATATACACAAAGTACTTTCAAAATATAAAAATAAAAATTAGTATCTAATTGTAAGTATACCTGGACGAGATCCATGCGAGAATCCAATGAAAACTGTTTGCCTGACATTAGTATCCCGCGAATACGACGACGCATGGCTAAAATAACAAACATGACACGATATATTGGTCTATAAATATAGAATATTGATTCTGTTTTATTATGAAAGAAATATGCACATTATAAATAGATATAGATATGTATTTTCTTTTCTGTAATCTTTTTTTAATTTAAATACATTCAAAATTTATATTAGTAAATAAATTTTTTTACACACATTAAAACATTTGTCTAATAAATATAATAGTTCATTTCGAATCATACAATATATGAGGTATTTACCTGGACTATCCCTCGCTTCGAGATTAATCTTTCCAAAAGTTTTCATACATTCTTCAAATACATCGGCCGTATCATATATGGCGGCAAAACTACCGTTCACGATTTTCGGTGACATCGGCGAATTAGCCAATAATAAGCTTGATCCGAAATTTTCATTCTTCTGTCTCGTATCTTCAAATTATTGAAATTAATTTTATGTTTATTATGAAAAGATTGTTTCATTTTTATATAGAAAAGAATTTTAATTTATTATATTTTATCATTATTATTATTATTATATTAAACAGACATAATATGATGCAAAATCTCTTTTAATATGCACATTTTATATATCGATTCATGATTTATATTTCTATTTATATCTTTATTTTATTGGAAATTTTCTTTTTCGAAAAAACAATTTGAAATTATTATTATTTTAGATTTTTGCCTGTCAAATTGTCTGAAAGTATTCCGACTCATTATTACCTGCGAGAGGAACTTTGGCTCGTACAGGTGATTCGGAAGTAGCACCCAAAATCTCATTCGCGGTATTTCGTATTTCTGCCCAATCTCTTACAATGTCTTGATTTGTCGTGCTAAAAGAATAAATTTTTATCTATAAGTGTGTTACAAAAATGTGTGCAAGCATTAAGATATATATATAATTAAATATAATATTAAAAAAAAGCGTCTATTCAAAAAATATTTAAATTTTGAATAGTTTAATTTTAATATTTGGTTTAATATATTTATAAATTAATAATTTAATATATTTATAAATATTTAAAAGGTATAGAGACGTACTTTGTCGAAGTAACTGTAAACCTGATAACATATTTTCCATGCAAGGCGGCTGGTACACAATGTAATCGACCTCGCGAATTAAGCTTCTTTAATAAACGTTCAGTCAAAGTATTTTCACCACGAAGACGAAAGACCACCAAGCCAAGATGTCTTGGAGCAGGAATCTCGAAACGGGCATCGGCGAAGACTAGAGCTTCAAACTTTTGTGCTAACCTCACACCCTTTGAATTTAATTTTCAAACTTATATTATATTTATTTAATTTTTACGTAAAAGATTTAAAAGAAATACTAATTAATTTGACTTTTTACACATGTTTAGGTTTAATTTCTTAATAAGAAATATATATATTTATTTTATATTATTTACCTCTCGTATATGTTTCTGCAAGCCTGTAATTCCGTAATTTCTAATAACGAACCACAATTTCAGAGCTCTAAATCTTTTGGATAAAGGAATCTGCCAATGCTAAAATTAACATTGAGATAAAAAGTAAGTAACGATTAAAAACTTATATATATGTATATTTTTTCTTTTAAAAATAAAGTATATATCAAAAAATAAGTTACACATATGTATAATATATAAAAAAAATTCTTATTAATTTTCTCTTATTTTCTAAATGTAACCTTTTCTTTTTCTATTTTATAATATATTATTATAAAACATTTATAACATGATATTTTGTTTACCATATAATCAATAGCAAGACCTATTCAAAGAAAAATTTTTTATTAAAATTTAATTTTTATTATTAATAAAGTAGTTAATTTAATATTCATAAAAAGATAAAGATATTTAACAATATTAATACGCTTTTAAAATATTTATAATACAAAAACTTTATAGATATATATATTCATAAAAATCAATTATATATAAAATAAAAAATTTTAAATAAAAATATCCAATAATTTATATAACTATCTTCTCTGTATTACTACAATTTATAAAACTACCTGAATTTTCATGTTTCAAATATAGTGGATCCACATTAAAAGTTCTATGCAGCGCCTGACTGTTTTTCACCCTGAAAATAAAAATGTATATCAAAAAAAATTAATATTTAACTTTTTCTTTGACAATTTATATATTATATGTTTACATAATGATCAATAGATATAAAATGTTCTTTTTTTAACTCGCAGGCCGCTTTGCTTATATTTGTCAGATAATATTTTATTCGATCACATGCAAAATTAGCGCTCATATTATTTACAAAAAAAAACATAATAATTTTTTTAAGTAGGTTTATCATTATGTTTGATTATCGTAACATTCACTATTGATACAAATTCTAAATTGGGGGGGGAAATATTTTTAAACGTTTGTCAAACGTAATTATCTTATAATTATTTGCAATCATGTTCTATATTGCAAATTTAATCATTACCAAAACATGCATTTACATTTTTTATAATCTACTGAAATAAAGTAAGTTTTTTCCATAATTTCTGTTGTTTAATTAAGTAATTCTAACGTAAATAAAAAAGATTATAATCATATAAATATGCCACAATGACAAAAAATAAAATGATAAAAAATATTATTAATTCATGATTTGAAGCTATCGGCTTTAAACGCAATTCAAATAATATTCCGAAAGATTGTGAACTGCGTTCGATCGTTGAAATAGCCTCGAAAGGAAATTGCGGAAGGAACAGAAAAAGATGACCCGTACCTCCGCAATTCAACTAATAAAACGAGAATCGAAAAATGGTAGATAATAATCTCTCAAAGCACGTGGCTTACTTTCTTAAATCTTATCACGTGTAATCAATTAATGGTATACATTGTAAAAAGTACAAGTGCAAGTTTTGACATATTGTAATAATTTCTTTTATAAATTATAAATAAAAATATAATTATTTGTATTAAATTTATTGTGTAAATATTCAGACTATTACTACTAGAGAGAGTTTTAAGAAAATTATTTTATTTTCGTTAACATATTTTTTTTCATAATTCATACAGAAAATAAATATATTATGATATTGCTCATACCACATGGCTGTGCAATCGAAATGGACCATAAGCCACTTGCTTGGATTAAAGGCAATGGAATCGATGAGTTCCACACCTTGAAGCCAACCTCGAAATTCAGGACACACAAAAGCGCTACCCGCATAGGCAGCATCGACATGTAACCATAAACCGTTTTGTTGACCTATAATAATAGCGTAAAATATTTAAAAGTTATTATAACACATTCTTTAAAAAAGCACAAAAAACAAATTTTGTACAAAAAAGAAACTAATAAACATAGTTGATACTTTAAATAAATTTGATACTTACATATTGGTCCGATTTCTTTCAGATTATCAAAAGAGCATGCACCAGTTGTGCCTAAAGTTGCGCATACCTGTGCAAAATCGTTTCATGTACATTATGTGCAGAGAAAGATGTTTTTTAAAAATAATTAAGTATAATATAATAAATTATTTCTATATTTTTATATCATAGAAGTCCAATTAATTCTAAAATTTCTAAAAACTTTTCATAATAAATTCAAAAATATATTTCTCAGAATGATACAAAATATATATCTCAAAATATACACATGTAATATTGATAAAAAATAAGAAAACAAAAAAAGTTTTAAAAAAGGTACATATATAAGTATATAGAAATTAGGTACGTTCACAGCTGAAACACGAAGGTCGTTCTTCCATAAAAGACTTAATTTTAATTAAACAAAATATATGATAACATAAACTATGATAAATAAAATATGATAGTACATATTATAATTTATAATATTTGAATAAATACATATGATACGTGATGCATAACTGATATATATATATCTTGTCATCATGAAAAATTCATAATTGGCAAAATAAACTCTGGAAAAATATTATTCTATCGCAAAAAATTTTGATTATAAGTATTTTTATTGCGAAGCAACTTGCAAGACTCAAATCGGACTAGGAGATTCCTATGGGACTAACTAGTGCGACGTCGAGCCGGCTTGACTCATGAAACCTGCGCTCGTCTGCTGCAGGAGATATATCTATAATTGGCGAACTGGCCGATCTACACATATACTTGTACTACTGGCTTACAAAGACTTGCGCTTGAGACGCAACATTAATGACCGCGGAGTTTAGTTATTTCTGTGATATTATTAGAATCTGCTATGTTATGATGTGTTCTAGACTGCTATAATAAATTATTAATAAAAAAGTTACATAGTAAAATAAATAATAAAAATCTTATGTAATAAAAAAAAAATATGTAATAGAAAATTATATTTATTATTCAGATAATAAAATAAAATTATAAAATAATAGTCTAACAGAAGATGTTTTATGCTCTTAATATAAAGAAAATATAGAAAAAAAGAGAGAGAATAAATAATAAATGCAATACAATTATTTAATATAAAAGTAAAAGTAAATTAATATATAATTAATAAACGTATTTAACAAATTGTTTAGATGTAAACGTGTTAAATATATATATCAGAAACTTATATTTAGCAAAAATAGATTATTTATAAAAACTTACGAAAAAAGGAAGCAGTCCCTCAGCTCGATCACGCGTTAATGCTTCAAGTAAAGCATCCCCTCTCATGCTGAACTCACTATCGGATTCGATATATCGCATTTGAACCAGTCCTATAAGTCCAGCTTTTTCCACACTCGAATGTGCCTATCGAATGAATAACAACAAATATATAAAATAATTTATAATAAAGTAAACATTTTAAAATTATTAAATCTTTTATTTTTAAAGAAAATAATCAATTTGTTATTCTGCGCAAGCTCTAAAAACTTTAACTGTTCTTATAAATCAAATTTTAAAATTATCTTATTGATCTTTGTGAGAGCTAGCTCGAATATTTTATTTTTTAACATGTCCAAAAATGTTAATAATTAAAAATATTTGTAAAAACATGTAATGAATGTAAAAACATTTATTCTTGAAAAGATAAGCACTTTCTATTTATTTCACACATCCGTCAAAGATAACAACAAAATGTTTTAATATTTCAGAAACTTATTGCAATACGCAAATAGTATACATCTTCATTTATCCATGTAATTATCTAAGTGCATTTTTAAGGGCTCTCAAAGGAATGCCTTGAAATTTCTATCATCGCAATATGAAGTATTTATTATTCTCACTGCTATTAACATTTATTATCTTCTTTCTCGTTACTTTTACGTATTGCTCCCAGCCGTCGCATATGTTCAAGTAAAATGTCAGAAGAATTTGCTCTCTCTTACTTCTTTTATATACGTTTCTAAATTTCTTATACACAATCAGAAATTGAGATTACAGACCTGATCTGAGCAATATGCAACTAGTCGCGAGTTGATCTCCGTCGCTAAAAGATCGGGATCATTCTCCTGCACATCTCTGATAGCTCTGGTTCTGGCTGCAAGTAAGCACACTAGAGTCGCTTCTGACGCCGTCGTTTGAATGACACCGCCACCAGATCCGCCGGGTCGATGCAGGAAATCTTCAGGCAATCCAATCATCTTGCCTAACCAATTCATGACGATTGTTTCTAACTCGGTACACGCCGGACTGGAAGCCTACATAAACAATCTTATCAAATTTAAATCATATCGCATCAAGGCAATTAATTTTTTCAATACTTATAAATATAAATTGTTTTATTGATATATTAATTTGCATGCGCAATTACTCTCTATATTATTAATTAAATAATTAAAACACATTAATATATGTAAGATAAGCTTTAAACAATTATACAAAAGACATAAACTATGTGTTTTAAATCTCTACTTTGTTAAATATTCTGTTAAATATTTTGTTAAATATCCATACTTTGCAAATCGTAAAAAATCTTAAATTATTTTAGATGTTAAATAAAAATAAAAGAATATATTTTAAAGAAATATTAATTCATTTTAATTAATTTAAAGAATTTCGATATACGATTATTGCGGAATGATGAAAACAGTTATATTAATAAATTGATTATTTTATATATATAAATATTATATATGAAAAACAGATATACACAATGTTGTGCGTACCCACGTAAAACCTAGACAGTTTATTGCATCGGCCAGCATGTCGCCCAGTAAACTGGCAGGTGAATTCAGAGCCGGAAAGTAGGCATGCATGTGCGGACTCTGCCAATGCGTCACGCCTGGCATAATGCATCTCTCAACGTCGGCGAATATGTTCTCCCAAGACTCGCCGTCTACTGGAGCCGATGCCGGCAGGACATTTCTCAAATATCCCGGCGAAACTGCTGGATAAACGCGTCGACAACGGATATTTTCCAGATAATCGGCGATGTAATCTACCATTTCCTTTCCTATAAAATTTTTAAATATTTACGATTTTTACAGATATGAGAATATTGCAGCTAAATTTATTCTTCCATAATCGCCATCAATTGTCATTTATTGAAAATTTTTTAAATCGAAAGATACAAACACGTACTAGAATTTAAAATTGTAGTGGTAAGCATTGTAAATAACTGCAGAAATTGAGTTTGCGAATCCTCTTCGCTTAAAATTTAACGTAGCTGTCATTATCTCGTAGCTAAATGCAATCGAACAGAAACAAAAGATACGTTGAGATATCAAGAAGCTATTCTGTGCCAAAGAAAAGTCCAGATTTTTCAAAGGTAACACTATCTAGCAATCTAGGAATTCCTTGTTTAAAAAACGTATTTGGAAAACGTAATTGTTGTTTCTAATAGCATCTTAAACAAGAGCTGTATTGCTAAAATACATTCCGTTAATTGAAAACAAGTTTCAGAATATTTTTTTTAAAATTAATTTCTCTATCCATTTATTTACTTTAATTTAGGTTCATTTATTTATTAATTTATCCTATTCAAACATTTTTGTAAGCGTTACAAAAAAATAATTTATTGTATTCATTGTTATTACTAAAAATTATCAATAAACGAATAATCTTGTATTGTAGTATAAAGTGATATATGTATTTTATATTGTCAGCTCTAATTTAGCGAGAGCGATGAACAGAACGATCGACCGAGATTGAAATCGCGGGAGAAAAGCGAGTCCACGCCAAGTCTCGTAGTTCCGAAGCGGAAGATTTAGATTGTAACGTCACTATGTTGTATTGGAAACAATATCGCACCTATAAAGTCTCTACCAATTCTACCGGTGATCTCTATTTATTTGATGCTGTTTCAATATCGTGTAATCATTGCTCTGAAACAGCTGGATTTATTCACCGCGATACATTCTACATGTGACTTTGATTCTGAATTACACTGATTTAGATTAATAATTGAATTTTTTTATCTTAAAATTTTTGCCAAATATTGTTACATATATCACTTTAATTTGCTTTTCTTTCAATATCTAAGTGAATTTATACAGATAAATGTCATTTTATATGAATATTCGATGATAGATAAATTCCAATAATAATAATCTCACAAATTTTTATCATTTTTAATGTCATGTTCGTGTATTTACCATGTTTACGGTACTCGGCCAAATTCATTCTACCTGTAACAAATGATATAAAATACTTAGAATTGTTAACAAATTCTAGAAATATTTCATGTATATTTCATATTCATATATTTTAATGTAATATTGTGATAATATTGTAATTTTTCTTGGTTTATATGAATAATACTGTAAAGATCTTTTATGTTATAATTGATTGACAATAGTAATCGAGAGAATGCGCAAATAAAGAACTCCCTCCTTCTCTCAGAAAAAGTTACAAGCGCTAAATGTCAGAAGTAATTTCTTGGAAAAGTATTACTACAGTCACATATATAATTACAAAAATTTTTATATATAATAAAATATATAACATAAAACTAATGATTTTTATATTAAAATTATATATTATTCTACGTGATATTTTTTTATGTCATTTACAATTTACGATCGATTTACTAATCATACCTTACCGGTTACATGTGATGATTTCTTATCTAGATCAGATCACAGATCAAAATTACCGCTAGTCTACTGCTTGTCCGGCGCTCTTCAGCTCGAAGCTGATAAGAAAATTAATCGAAACTAGCAACTGAAAATTAATGAAAACAATTTTTTATTTACTCAACAAAGATCCGTGGAATTTACTCGCAACAAGGTTTTTACACGAGCATCGCCAACACGCGATTACAAGAGAACGAACGACGTTGATATAGCACAAAAATTTGCGATGCGAGTTAATTTCTACGGATTCATCATCGATCGGTAGCGTCACATGTGTGTCGAGCTTCTTAAGATTTCGTCACGGCCTAGAACCTCATCATCAGGTCTTCATCAATACAACAGTGATGCATATAATCCTCAAGTACGATACAGATTTTAATTACAGTTTAATATCCTAATGATAATACAACTTCAAGAATTTTAATTATTTGCCTAAAAACAAATACATCTATTTACTCATTCTCTCGATCTAACTTCTTGCGATACTTGCTATCTAAAAAATTAAAATTGTCGCTAAAAAAAGATTGTTCAATAATAGTAGAAATTTGCAAAAGATCGTGACACGCAATCTTACTACAAGTTATACTAAAACAAAATCTATAAATTGTTTCAACCAAGTTTCAACTTAGCTGATTATGCTGCTTGTTGAATCAATACTAGAGAAATGTATGCTGAATAAAAAAAAAAAAAGATGATATAATTTTTTTATCACATATAATTATATTATAGTTTCTCAATCTAATATTAGTTCTTGTGTTGGTTTTTCTAGATTTATGATTTAGTATATAAAACAGATATAAAGATAAGGGAGATTACATTATACATTTGTAAATAATTCTTAAATACTTCTTGTTTTAAAGAATACAAAATTCTACTTTTGATTACCAATATCCACTATTTGGCAGCTTATATTCGCGCTAACATAAATATACTCGAGAACTTTTATCATCATTTTATATATTGATATGCACAATTCTTCTTAACTATGAATTATTAACTCATAATTTGATATCAAAAATCAAATTAATTATTATCCTCATAGAGAAAGCTTTGCTTTCATGAAAAAATTTTTTTATATGAATAAAATATTATAAAAGATTGGTTGGTATTAAGTTTGGCTAGGATCGATGGAGTTTATATCCACAAAAAGACTATATTATATGTATAATACAATATACATATATTATATATTATATTATATGAAATCATTAATGTCATTGCGGATATTTTATTTACATCTAACATATATTTGTTTACCATCGACCAGTGACAAAATTTTTGAAAATTATTTTTAATGATTCTTTTGCAAATAAAGATCATTGCAAATAATAATTTAATAATTTTTATGTTTATATATAAAAGCAGCAATAATGTAACATCAAAAACAATGATATATACACCAATTATATTTTTGATTAACTGAGTTTAAATCTCTTAGAATCCGCAAGGGTGATTCATAAATAAAACTTTATCTAATGACCGTTATAAGAATATTCCATTTAATAACTACAATAAAAAGTGTCCGATACTAGGTAACACGTCCACTACTATGCAATTTTCCCTTTTTTTGAAAAGAATATTAAAAAGATATTATAAAAAAAGATTCGCACACACAGAAGTGGTAGAATCAGTCTGCTTGAGTAAGCGATTCAAGATAACTCGACCAAATTTTGATTGTTATAAATAGATCTTTTTATGATTTCATAAGTATTATTTTTACTTTTTATTTTTTATTTTTCATTTTTTAATTATTATGTAAATTGATAATAATGTTCAGAGTATATTTTCAGGAAAGAAAATTAAGTAGGGATATTATAAACACAACTTGCAACTTATATTAGAATTTTTCATTTTTCTTTTGTTTAAAAATAACTCGTCGTGATTAAGATCACCCTAACTTCTTCGTTTATTAAATGCGTTGAACGAATTACGTGTCAAGTTGAAAAAATAAACTTTTCTGATCACAGACAGATCAAAATCGTTTCTTTGACAAGACGATCCGCCTGTGAAAAGAATTGCGAGACGAGCGTGGAATGGAAAATCGAATCGGTCGCAAAAGCAACAGCGAGGATCTAAAGCCAGAATGACGCCCGGCGATATTAAAAGCTCGTCCTTCCTCTGTTTCCGCTTCCGACTTTTGTAATTTCCCGTAGCTTTCACCATTGCAGCGCGGTTTGCCGAGAGATTTATCCGCAACGCCGTCGACCGCCCGCGGATTCTCCTCCAATGATTCGCGATCCAACGAGGAAAATGCCAGTAAGTGCTAGTTAGGCCAGAGGTAGTATCACATATCGCTTTGGTGATTATAGAGTAATTTAATGTCAAATTATCAAATTTCGCGAATATACAATCTTTAACATTCAACAAAAAAAATATATTTTTAATATACGAAAAAAGGAAAAGGCAATCAAGTAATTTGTGCTTACATGTTTATTACAATCAAATTATATTGATATTTTTTTTAAGTATATATAAAGAATATATTATACATTAAGGAATATATATAAGGAATATATTACATCAAATATATAATAATAATAATATGCAAAACAAGATTGAGTCACCTATGTTATCAAAAAGTAAATGTTATATAATGAAATTTCGAAACAGAAAAAGACTGTCTGATAAGATATACTTATAACATTACATATTATTTTAATTATATAATATTTAATTATATAAAGTATATACTTCTTCTTTTTGGCTACGTCGGTAATTTCATTGAAATAATCTCTCGCATTAATTATTCAATGTTGCATTTACATATATCATTGAACATTTAATCATATCATTTTTATGTAAATAACATGGATTGATATTTTTTCGACAAATATTCAAACAAATTTGATAAATGCTATAAATACGTTTTACATTTTATACATTTCATCCAAGAATATTGTTATAAAAGTTTTTAAGTAAAAATTACAACGATATTGATTATTACTTATTAGACAATGTTAGTCAAATTAATTAAAGATATTATTTTAGTCAACGTATTTCTATGTTGTACAGCAAAAGAAAAAAAAGAAGAAAGAAAAAGAAAGACAGACAGACAGAGAAAGAGAAATGCACTAGAGAAATGTTACGCTCTCTCTATTTATTCACATTCAATATGTATCATTTTTTGATTACTAATTCTTTAAGTATACTTTTATTTTCTATAAATATATTATTTAATTTATATTATATTTATATTAACAAAAATGCAACAAAGTTTGCCGCAGGTTAATTCTTGTTATTTTTAATTCCGTATATACATTACAAAATTATCTCTCCCATTTTAATTAAAAATATTTATATCACATTTATTTTTTAGCTATATTTCTTATTTTTCTTCTTTTTTCCTGCTTTTTAGGAAAAAGCGGGAATATTATAAAGAGAAAACAACTTTTATTTTCAGATAAACTTCTGTTTTCCACGTGCAATGGCATTCGTAGTTTATATATGTCAAATTATTAAAATTTCTATTTTTTTTTGCTCTACACAAACTATTCAAATATATATAAATTTATTAATCTTATTAGACATCAATTAATTTCGTAAAATTATTTTTATTTTTATTTTTGTCTTTATGAGTTTACGCTCGGCTCTTTATCAGCTTTTTTTGTTTAATATATTTGTAATGTAATATAAACTTTCTTTACTTGAAGAGCAATTTTTTTTCGCGGATATATTTTCTTCAAGAATTAATATATATGATATTAATAATTTGAATAATAAAGATTTTAATGCACTATAAAATCATTTTTACGATAACTTGCATTAATTTAGAGACCACACAAAGCCTATTTTTTGAAGTGTGTTAATTTAGTTTATTTGTGATCAACTGACCTGATCAAAAGTCCCCTGTCAATTATTCAGATCGTCGACGAATTGAGCTAGGAACGTAACTTGAAGTAGCACAATACAAGAAATACCGTCGTGATCACCTGTCGGATGCCTTCCCTCTTCGTCTTCGAACAGAATATATCCGCGACGGAAGCGAATCGGCGGAATGCGTGTCGCTCAACAAGTGGCTGCTTTTATACAGCCGCACACTCTGCGTACGATACCTCTGATAGCGCAAGCGTAACAAGAAAGCTAGAAAAGCCGAAGGAATTCTGTCATCTATTACTTAGTATTCCTCTAAAGTTAATTTATTGCACCGAGAGATTCTACTTACTGCAAGAAACATGAGTTTCGTGTTTTTTTTTTTTTTTTTTTTTTGACAATCTTAAAAAAATCTCATCGGCACCTTTATGTGTAATAATCTTAATATCAAAAAGAAAGTTTCATGAAAGTTTTCTATTTTATAAAAAAAATTATTTTATAAATTTTATTTTACATCATAAATTAATTACGTTATGTAATATATTATGTATATAATAGAATAATAATTACATATACTAGCATATATAAAGTTACAAAATCATTTTCTAGACATTTTATATTATTCTACATGACATACAAATTTAATTTATAAATATGTCAACACATATATCAGCGAAGTTACATTATCTGCTTCGTTTTTATATTAATCAATATATATTTGATTCCAAAATAAGTATAATAGAATAAGAGCATTAAATATTGTTATTCTATTTTTTGAGACAGATTATTTCGTATCAATAAAGATTACCTTTGAATTGTAGTTGGCAAATGGAGAATTGTAAAATATATATAATATTTTTTAATTTCAAATTATATTAATAATTTTTTGTAATACTTATTTTTTTTAACTAAAAATTACTTTTTTAGATAACACGAAGAGTTAATGTTGCTACAAAATTATTAGATTGTAATACATATATACATATATTACATATATATACACATATTTTTGTTCTGTATGGAATATCTCTTTAATATATATATAATTAATATAATAATGGCAAAACAATAAATTTTCAATCGCTTTATTTCGACAAGAGCATGCTTCTAGATTGTGCATTCAAAATATCGATTGATATAACTCCATGATGTGAATCCGAAGCCCCAAGGTCTCAAATATGTAGTACGATAAAGTATTTAAGGTTTCACTCTAGAGATTGCATGATCAGCAGATTATTATCTTCCAAAACTCGAGATAAAACTAGAAAAAAAACCGATGTAGTTGTATAATCAAACGACCATATTATATAAATATATATATATATATATATATATATAATAATTAAAATTTATATAAAATATAATATTAATTTATATAATAATATATAATTTATAATAAGATAAAATTAATTTATATAACATTGATGCCATTTATTATCATATCATTAGTGGTAATTTAATTGATTGATTACTTGGTTTTATATCAGTTAAAACAAAGTTTAAAAACGGTATCTAAAAACAAATTCTACGATATGGATGAGCTATAAGAAATTAAAATAAGATCGGATTATAAGAATAAGATACCATCATATATATAATTGATAAAATCACTAGCGTTCTTTATTCAATAAATGAAATAAAATCTACAAGTTAAAAAAAAAATATTTTTTTTAATCTTCCTTCTTTACTTTAGATTTTAATTTACTTTTGCAATAGATGCAAATATATTAAAAGAATTTATTAAAAGTTCTTCAACTTAATAAATTTTAGCTCATCCATGTAAAAGTAACAGATTTATCTACAATCTACAATTTACAATCTATATCTACAGCCTCTATAAATCCGTTACTTTAAAATTAAACAAAAGTTTATCTACTCACCGGCACTGATGCGCAACAGCGGAGTTGTTGGTCTTGAGGCTGCGTTGTCTGTAACATGTAAATATAAAATTCAAATTATAACAGCAATCAAAATATAATGAATATTTTAAAAAATTATTTTAAGAATTTTATATCCGATATGTACGATAATAAACAGAAACATAAATATGGAATAATTTTATAAATCCTAAAAAAAATATTTTTTTTTAATAATAAAAACGAATTTATGTAAAAGTCTTTCTTTCTAATTTTCTCTTGTTCAATTCATTCAAATAATAAGATCGAATTAATGCGCGCACGTAATTTTTAACAACTAATGTATAAATAATAAATACTCACCCTTGGGTTGCTCCGCTGGTGCAGGATGCCTCTCCTAGGCCTCCTCCTCCTCTCAGAATGTTTGGGTCGCTGTTGATCTGTAACATAAAAATAAAATTCAAATTGTAGCAACGTTCAAAATAATTAATATTTAAAGAAATATATTGAACGCATTGAATTTTTTTATTAGATGCATATATTAATAAACATAAGATTAACAAAATAATTTTATAAATTTTGAAGAAACACTACTAATAACTCTAATAATTCCATATAAAGTCATAATCTGAAAGTAAAAACTTTTACAAAATTATAGATTTTGTATAAAAATCTTTTTTTTTTAATTCTCTTTTCCTTGAATCATATAAATAAAAAAATCAAATTACGCGATTAATTGCTTAATTTAAATTGCACGTTTGCAATTAATAAATTGATAGTAAATAGGAATAAATTATTTACCGCACATACTGTTACTCCGTCCATTGTCAGATGCTTTTTCAAAGTTTATTTTCCTCTCTCGTTCTTTCACTATATCCACGTAGCACTTACACTCACTCGCGAAAACAAAACATTAATTACAATTAATCGAATACATGACATCGCGGGACATTATGCACGACACTTTCAATCGCGAAACAATCGCATGCACAGTTCTTCAATAAAGATTTATTATCACGATAATTTTGTGTCGTTTATCAAAAGTTAATTGATCGTTAATTTTGTAATAATCATAACGAATTATGCATCAATATTAGTCACGATCGCGTTTAAAGAAAGAATTCGACAATATATGAAGCGTTTCGCACCACTACTTCAGTATTCAAGTATCGCCATGCGAATGATAAGAAATAAGAAGTGAGAATGAGAAAGGAATTCGACGGAGTATCTCCCCCACTACTACAATGTTATTAAAGTATCGCCGTGCGAACAATAATAGGCCGCAAAACGTAAACATTAACGTGCTATTGTTTATGCCGCAAGATCATACCGTACCGTGTTATTGATAATTTGCAGCCAAAATTATTTTGCGTATTATGATGTAGCAGAATATTAAATTATACAAGGATTTTAAATTATAGATCATTTATTTAATAAACGATTCTTATATCACGGAGCTTATCTTTATGTTAATTACTCGCACCTGCGATTCGATTATTTTATTACGCGTTCTTAATTCACATTATATTTAAATTGTTGAAAAATCGAAGCATCAGACGAAAAATAATTTAATTTTAATTATTTTCAAAGAAACAATTATCGTTTATAAAGAAAGAAAGATCACACGACAAAAATTACAAAAGTTTACAATTTTGATTTCTGTCATTTCGATTTTTAATTGTATGTGTAGACATTACGTGTGAAATACGCGAGATTTATCGTTGCGATATAATTACGTATTATTTAAGATAAAAGATAATCAATTATTTATTATATCAAATTATTTCCCGATATTTCGCGATCGCTTTTAGAAAAGGAATTCGACTGACTGTCTCGCGCTCTATTACTTTACTGTTCGAGGGTTGCCGTGCGAATGATAAGTAATACGTCAACAATAGCGCGCCAATGTTTACACCGCCAAGGCCGAATACCATGTTATTGACAATTCGCAGCCGAAATTATTTTCCGTATTATAACGTATATACGAACAAAAGATATCGCAATTTTTTAATTATTTTTGTCTATTATTATTTATAAAAATTAAATTTTGTAATATTTTATACAACCCTCATTGAGACATCCACTTTTAGAAAGGCATATTAAATCGATACTGACACTATTGTTATCTCTTTTCCGCGATACTAATTGGTTATCTCGATGCTGCACTGAGAACATTACTTTATATCAATAAAAGCTTGTTATAACTAAGCGACATATTTGATTTAAATATTAAGTGTGTGTGTAATTTTTATTTAATTTATTTTGAAAAAATAGAAAACTACAACTAATATATAAATAATTATATACACATACACATAAAATAAATGGCGCGCGCATAGCGCGCATTTATAGTGTTCTAATATGATAATAAAAAAGTAAATTGTTAGCTTCATTATATATCTTTTCATACTCCTTTCATGTCAATCTCCAATAATTTATTTTGATTAATTTTGAATATATTAAATTTTAATAATTTTAAAATGTTTTAACAATTTAATTAAATTTATATATATGACTTATGAGTTATTGATACCTTCGCAATTTTAAAATTGAAAAATGCGAGAAATTCGAGATATCTTTCATACGGTTTTTCTTTCTCAATCACAGTGCATCTGACGGAAAATAGCTAACTTTCCATCCGCATGGAAAGTCATATCAAAGCTAGATAAATTCTAGACATCGCGTTTGCGTCATTTCGTTGCAGCCTCGTTCCGAAGGCGACAAGATTACCACCAGTGATGGTGCATCGTACATGCAATTTCTGGATCTTATCACGTCGATACGATAGAGACAGCCACGTATTTCATGAATAAAACACGCAAATATGCGAACGTACTGACAAGTTTCGGAAAAAGGATGGTCCCGTGAATGTGAACTGAGAGAGGCCGGCACCGCTGCAAATGTATATATATATATATATATATATACATATATTCCGCGCGTCCCGAGCACGGAATAAAAACAAAGTTTCCGGCCGAGATGCGCGGATGGTACTTTCGCAAATTTGACATCAAATCCGTCGATTCTCCGAAACCCTCGTAACGCGTTTCGGTAACTTTGGTTACACATTGCGATTGTTCCGAATGCGCCGGCAGTATCGAGTTTGGAGAGAAAAGTTTAGTTACATGTACGTGGTGCGCGAAGACTTTTCCATCAACATTTTATTAAATACGAGTGAATTATCAAACGCGCTGAATGAGAATTGTTTTCAGTTGGCGGTGGATGCGCGACCGTGATATTTCATTTCCAGGAATTATTATTCATTCAGCGCGATATACATGTTTGCAAAGTTGGATTATATCCTCTTCTCTCGTAGACGCTACGAAATATGTATGTGCTACGAGAACATATTACACATTTCGTCAGAACGCTGTCAACTATAAATTAACCGTAAAAAAAAAAAAAAAAAAAAAAAAAAAACAGAAATACCAATGTATTTAAAATATATTTCTTAAATGTAACATTTAAAAGAGATGTATATAAAAATATTGTGTTTATCGTGTAATCGTTTTAATTTTAACGGCTGTGATTTCATGTCATTCTCTTTGAAACATTGTAGGGTGCATTTTGTGAGACGTGAGACGGGAACACCGCGCTGCTCTTTTACCTAATTAATTCTACACATATTGCTCATTGTAAATTAATGTTTACCCAATCCTTCCGCCATATGGTTCTCTCCTTCATAAAATATATTCGCATAATTAACCAAGTGTACCCGACTCTCCGGCGTATGTTGGTAAGTAAATTCGTCCTGAATTACCGCGCTAACATCGAGCTTAATTAATTACGTCCGCGTTATAATATCACTCGTGCTGACAGCACGAAATCGCCCGCGAATATATATCTTTCCTTTTCTCTTTGACAAACACGTTGGCCATGTTCACGTGGGCCTATGTAACCGCAATCGCGGTGTTTTCGGGAGGAAGTTTGGCGACACGAAAAGCTTATTCGCAGAGTCATCATGTGCGAGAAAGAGAGTAGGTTGCGAGACTAGAAAGCGGCTTTAGAATTTAATGCGTGGGAGATTTTGGCTTGCGGAAGCATTCGAACGTATCCGACTGGGTTTTGTCATTCCTACGGGAGTGTTAAAGAAAAAGTGAGAGAGAGAGAGAGAAAGAAAGAAAGGCAAAGAAGAATAGAGATATAACACAGGAACTAGAAGAGAGAAAAAGAGTAAGAGAGAAGGGGAACAGGATTCACGAATAAGTATGCGGAGGACCGAAAGCTCTGGGTTTTCACGGCGACGGCGGTATGAATATTTAAACGGATGTAAATTGCGAATTAACTATTGATAAAAACAAACCAGCTTGTGTTAAGCCTTCCTCGTAAATCACCCCTATACGGGAGAGGGGAAGAAAGAAAGAGCGAGAGAACAACCGAGGAATACGGGTCGGATTTTAGAGAAAAAAGTTGGGGGATGCTTTTTTTCTGATGCTTATCAATACCGGATATTTTCGCGTTTGAATGAAAATGTCTTTACGAGGAGCTTTATAAAGAATGTATTTCAAAAGAATCTAATAATTTTTCTAATGACGAAAAATGCTTTCTGTGACAAAAACGCTTGACTGAGAAAATCAGAATGTCATCAACATTAGTAGTTCGCGTAAATTTAGTATATTAATTATAACAATTATTATATTGATATATATCAAAGTCTGACAAAAATAATTTTGAAAAGAAACTCGATGAAGAATTTTATTTGGAATTTCAAGATAAATTTTGAGCGCTAGCGCTATATTTTCAAGCAAATTTCCGTTATTTGATTATTTTAAACAATATTATTATAAAATGAACATCCCTCTCTCTTGATTGAAATTGATAATTCTCGATTTTGTGAATCGTCGATTGATACGTTTTTTTTACTGCCATCCGATATTATCCGGCATTGTCTGAAATATCGCGAAATCGCTAGATAAAGGCTTTCGAGTCATGGCCGAGACATCGTTCACAAATAAAGTGTCCCGTAGGAGTAATAGCGTTAGCTGGGAGATCTATTACCGGTAACGTAGTCATCATCGTGAGAAACCGAGTTACTATCCGCTATCTGCAGTTGTTCTTTTATGCACACGTACACGCACGGAAAGATTCATTACGCGTGTATGCGCGCGAACGATTCGGGGAGAGAAGATGGGTATATCCCCTGTGTAGACCACGGTCCGCAGAGAAAGGATGACGGAGGAGGATCGCGATCGAGCACGAGTGAGTGAAAGGGTATATGGGAGAAGATTATAGGCACGTATTGGCGCATCGGCCCCCTGGGTTCACGAGGTGTACGGGGGAGGGCATGGGGATATAAATGTAATCCAGAACCCAGACGTGACGTACATAGCTGCCTAGCTTCGGCCGCTCGCTTTTCGCTGGTCTCTCTTCTTGTGACTCTTGGCAGTCGCGGGCACGTACATCTACACGATGGGGATGCGATAGCGAGACTGTGTGCATGTGGGTATGCGAAGATATATATATATATATATATATATATATATATA
>JBCEZV010000022.1:1170749-1187373 GCA_039654365.1 Cataglyphis livida
ATCGATTCTTATATCGATGACTATGGAATTATATCTATTGTTGCAAGTTTAACAAGAGAGAGAGAGAGAGAGAGAGAAAGAGGAGGGAAAATAAAGAAGATTAAATCGCATATGATTTATGGATGATGCACGTAATTACGACTGAAAAGCGATAAGTTTACGGCGAACGATCGGTCGACCAATCGAAGCGCAAATTCAAAAGGTGTGCGCGAACATCGTGGTTTGATTAGAATTTCTAATGAGATGAGCGTAGCGTACGTATTTACAGCTCAACGTCAGAAACGCGTGGCTGCCTTGCTAGATCGTGTCAGATATAAATATTGCTCGCGAATATTCCGTCCTCGCTTTCGCATCGTTTTACAAAGAGATACTTACGTATCATTTATTTCTGATTTAAGTATTTCTGTATTACATATTCAATGAAAAAAAAGAGAGCCTAATTAGTATTATAATTTTTTTTTTCTGTCTGCAAACCTCAAGCATTTATTTAAAATTATATTGGAATTATAGAACTTATATTAAATAATATAATTACATATTAATATTAATAACGTTAATAAATTAATTAATAAATAAATAATTGATAAGTTAATAAATAATATTAATAAAATTATATATTAAATGATATAATTATAATATATTTAATATATAATATATAATTATTACATATAATTATATATATTAAATATATTTAAAGTATCTACTCTCTCTCTCGAAATTCCGCGATCGATTTGATTGATGTTTTATTTTAGAGAAAATTTCGAAAAAACATCCCTGACTTAAAAGCCTACTGCTAATTGTTCCGAGATAATTTCCTTCCACTCTCTCTGTCAAATTTATAAATCTTCCATCTCAAAGACTTTATAACTAATCAATGTCGCCCTATTGTAAATCTCAACAATTCTTGCTCGAGATTTCCCAAGAGATCGTTAAATACGTCATCCCGGAGTCTTTTGAAAGACAGGGTTAAGAGATCTCGCGAGCCGGAAGAGAGTGCAGAGAGTGCAGGGCTGAGCGGTAGGGCGTCTTATCGGCGCGTTATCGTTAACGAAACACGGGGGAGAGGCAAGAAGGCCGCGTAATGAGGATAAACGCCCTAAGGACGGCTAAGTCCGTAGACTGGCGCGTTCGATCCTGAATAATTCATCGGAAACGCACGCTCGATTAGGCATGTCCTCAAATGCCCGGTCACCCCCACCCCTCCCCCCCCGCCTCCCGGCAGCCCGCCCGCCTAAAAGAGAGCCCCGGTTGGCGCCCTACGTTCTCTAACCTTCGTAGACCGAGCGTTATCGCGACGCGACTATCGTTACATTTACAAAAGGCTGATACGGGAAGATTCGAATCGTCCCAGGCGTGGTTTTTTTAAACCGTGAAATCTGATGGGAAAAGGATTATAAACATCAAGATCCAGTTGTGCCACTTTTGTGAAAAGTCAGAATGAGAGATTTTCCGTTTTCTCACGAGAAATCTCAGATATTTAATTAATTTCTGGAAATTTATAATCTCTTAATTTTTTTTAGTATTACTGTTCTCTCCAACCGCTTGAAATTAATTAAAAGTGATTTATTCTTTTTTTGAATTAATTTTTCGAAAATTAAAAATTCAATTTTTCATTATTATTTTTTACACGGTTTGTTTTCTTTTATAAAGATTTTTCTACAATTATATATATATTTTTTATAGCGTCTATAGTTTCTTTTAAGATAAAATTATACGATAAAATAAAAGAAATGACCGCGGAAAACGGAATGCCAATTGCCGGAGGCATGCAACAGTAAATTGCATGCCAGCTATAATTAGGGCACCTTCTTTTCTAACGTTATCTTTTCTAAGACAAAATAGAGTGAATAATGATGGTAATTGGCTGAAAGAAAGAAAACTTCGATTACCAGGGACATGCGATAGTTGATTTCGCATCGATGCTCAAAGAGGAAAATCAGCTTGATAGTGTAATGTTAAAAATTTATGTAAAAAATATATGACAAAATAATGTGCAATATATTTTTGTAATCAAAGAGTGCGTGTTGACAATGCATTCGGTGATATAATTGACCAAAGTATATCGGGGGGAGTACTTTTTATCGAGAATAAAAAGTTAAATTCCACGCAATTTCTGCAACAAATTTGATGCTTGCATCTGCCAGATAAATAAGCCCTCTTTATTTCGATAATTATCCCTATCTACATTAGTCGTTGAAAATTAATTATTTATTATCAATTATTTTACATAGAAATTTTTCTAAATAAAAATTATCCGTAAAGAAAGAGACACTCTCCGTTGCGTTAAAAAAAAAAAAAAAAGAAAAAAAAAATTTCGAAAGAATATATTGAGGTGAATTTAATTTTTTCGCGCCAAATATGCCTGCAACAAAATACGCTTGTCACGTCGCGACTCAATGAGGAACAGTTAAGATTTACGTCGCATCATTAGCATTTCAATAGTCATCGCGGATTAAGGTTAATGCAGGTAACAGGAGGCGAAGAGGAAGGAGGGGGCGGGGTGGGGGAGGGGGAGGGGAGCGAGAAGCCTTACGAATCTCCCCGAGAAGCGAAACCAGAATCCGAGTGTCGCGATTGTCTGTCGCCCCCTTCGCGCGAGCATTATTCTTGATTAAGGGCAGAAGTTAAACGCGAGAGGAAGAGGTGTCTGCTCGTCCCTAATTTTTCAGCGACTCGCCGAGATGCCGTTATCGACCGGCGACCGTATGCCGTTATAGGAGAATCACTCATATACGTCTGCAAAGGAAGCCGCGATTCTTTTTACGCAATCCCTGCATCTCTCTCTCTCTCTCTCTCTCTCTCTCTCTCTCTCTCTTTCGATTCTTCCGATACATCTCGTCGTCCTTCTTTCTCCTCCGTCCGCGACATTTCTACTCCGAGGAATGCACACCCGGCGGCATTCCTCATCGGCATTAACGGAGGAAACGTCGAGGCCGCCTGGTTCGAGTACCACTCCCACGGGGAGCAGCAGGTACGGAAGAGGCCAGGTGACCAGAATGGGAAGAGTGGGGCCTGGGCTTTACGTCGGTCAACGAATCCTCGCGAACGCGGATATTATTATTATTTATTCTCGAAATCGCGATTTCTTGGGCTTCTGTCAAATCGACCACGTGGTAAAAAATTTCCCAAAAATGTCAGACACTCTCTTGTCTGACAATCTGGTTGTCTGAAGGAAATTTCCGAAAATTCAAAAGAGTGTGCTTAAAAAATTCAAAAGCGTCTGCAAAAAAAAAAAAAAAAAAAAAAACTACAGACACTCTCTGTCCGAAGTCTCGGTCGATTTTTTTTTTTTTCCAGGGTATTTTCGAATTCGCATTTCTTGAGTTACTGTCAAATTCTGGCTGCACTGCTAATGACAGGACGCAACGCATACAATATTCCCGATATTTCTAATCGTGAGCAAGCTTCTCTAAAATTATGAAGAGTGAAACAATGACGCAGTTGGGACGAAATTTGTTGCGATTTCGCGGTAACCGCGGTAACGCGTCGCTTTTTATGGAATATATACGACCGGACCGGATCAATCGTTTGATCGATGGATCGAGAATGATGCTCGCGTCGAGCGGCATGTTTCGCGGGAAAAGTGGGTTAAGAAAGTCTCGCGAGGAGGCCTCTTTTATGAATACTTTTTTTTTTTTTTTTACGACGGTTTGAAGCGCGCGCGATCGATCTATACACATATGTCGTACTTGCTCATTGATTTTCAGTTTCGCCGCGTAGTTTTAGACACACGATGAAAATGCAACTGAAAAATTGCGAGGGAAATTTATTACTAATATTGGAAGAACAAGCTCAATACGTGTGTAAGATACTTGTTCGCTATTATTAAAATTATCAATCATCTATTGATAATCTAATCTATCAATAATCAAAGGACAAATGTTATCTCTTGGAACAAGGTAATTCGCTACACACTCAAAAGAAAATTCTTCCTTCTATTATATTTTTCTAAGGACTCTCTTATAATATATTTTACACAATATAAAATATATTATTATATAATATATTTTTATAACATATTTTTATATATTATTTTTATATAATTATTACATATGATTATTACGTATAATTATTACATATAATTATTATATATAATTATTTATAAATCATATATAAATTATTAAATTATATATAATTTCTTTTTTTTTTTTTTTTTTTTGAATTATTTTGTTGGTCAATCTCGTGCGATTTTAATCCAGCCTGAATACTCGAAGCTGGAGCGCGCTATCCAATTGCATTCAAAACTACATTTATCCTTCCGGGAAAATACGAATAAACGAAACTTTCCAAAAGTGGAACGCCGGCCAAGAACGTACCGATTCATCTTAAATTTCGCAGTCGGATACCGCGTAGTATCGTCGCTGCTTTTACATTCATCCCGATGACATTAACGGCGATTTCGCGCGCGGCCTACAATCGTGCCACCCCGTCGATTTTCCCGGCAACATTGGCGATTCTAAACGCATAGTTCGAATCCTTTCTGGGTCAGGGGAGATTAATTGGCCGTAACCAAGAGCATTGATGTATCTCTCCTCCTCCGCGAGCGTTGTAATAACAATTATTAAGGGGATTATTAACTAGACGGCTGTCTAGTTACGAAAGTACTTATTTAAGAAAATTCCAAGGTCAACGATACGACGCCCCCCCTCCCCCCCCCCACTAAATTGCAGTCTTTATGTATATATCGAGATTTTATTCTCTCAACAAAATTATATATAAAAAAGACGAGGTGGTATATAAATCAAATCAATCGAGAAAAAGCATAATCCTATATATATTATTTAATTATTTACAAGACTTTTTACTAGAATATTTTATGTAGCACATAAGCCTTTTTACGGCAATCTGAGCTCTCTGATGGAATATGAGCGCTCAATATGATACGCCTCTTCAATTAACCATTTTTTTAAGACACGTGCTCCGAGACTGACAGGATAGAGCAAAAGGGTTGAGCCTTGACCCAGAAAAAAAAAAAAAAAAAAAAAAAAAACTCGAGCCCTTTTCATCGAGAGTGACGTCGACTCATACGTTCCACTAGGGAATACACGTGGATGCATTTAACTTTATCCAACACAAAGTACCGACGGGGGGTATTTTAAAAATATTTAGAACCTTTCGAATCTTGGGCTTCATACATATCTGCCTACGCATAAATAATGTCTCAAAAATCAAGAAACTTTAAATATGTTTATCATTACAATGAAAAATAATATTTATTTTCATCAAAATTTTCTAAATCGCCAAATGCATTTTTTTTTTTTTTTTTTTTTGAAGATACTTGATTTAATTTAATTTTTTTTTAAGATACTTAATTTAATTTTTAACATTATTTAATAATATAAAGAAATATTTTTGAATTAAAATTTTTTACACTGTCATATAATTTTAATCTGTTTGTTTCAATTAAAGACAGAATAAAATTGGCCTTGAATATGAGATTTCAACGAGCTAACTCGGGGGATTAAATGACTAGAGCTCTTTCGCTTACTAATGTAAGATTGGCGATGATCCAGCAATACTCGAAACTTTAATAAACCAGTCGTTCGGCGTCCAATTACGTCAGTCATCGTCTGCAGAATGTAATTAAAATTTGACACGTGTGGCACGTCTCTCTCGTCGTAATCGATTCATCAAGACTGCTGCGGTGTCGGTAGCTATTAAATGAAAATTAAGCACTTTGTTCGCTGCTAATTATATTTCTGATATGTATTCTATCTAACACATTAAATTCAGTTATCCGTGTCAAAATTATTTTTAATATGTGTGACTTATCTCTATTAACGAGCGATGAAATGATTTTTTTCAAATTAAAAAAAAAAAAAAGATAAATTATAGTTTTTCCATCTTGTTAATAACTTTCTATATTATCGAATATATAAAATTGCATCAACGGAATCGATTGTTTTTAAAATTTGAATTTTTCCAAGCTATATCTGGCGGTAAAAATTTCTTTTCTTACTCTAGTATCATCTAGTTTATTACAGTAGAAAAATTAATTATATATTTATTTCACATTTTTGTTTACATTAGTATTTATAAAATATATATTATATATTTATATTATATTTATAACACAACATTTTTTTTCTTCTCAGCAAATTAATCAGATTAAACGGAATTTAAAATTCATCATATTCAGAGAATTCCACTTTCAAGAGATCGAAGGCTCCTTCTATTCATGAATAAACAGAGCAATCTTTCGTTACGTGCGAATGACTAAGCCTTGACCCACGAAGCCAAAAACTTTTTGGCTGAAAATATCGAGTTGTTCGTTGTCTCTAATCGTCTCACTACTCCTTTTCCCCGCGATCAATGAAAATTCTACTCGACCCTTATCGATAGGCGCACTCCGGCGGCAAGAAGGGGTGAGGAGACGGGGGGAGGAGGAAGGAGGGGGGAGGGGGGGAGGCAAGAGGGTGAAGGTGCGCGCTCACAGACGCTCAAGTGGGGCAAAAGGGAACCACTTAGCCGAAACTGCAGGAGTCTGGGAGTCAGCAGCTATTCGGCAGACGTCACTGGCGCCAGCGGACTACCTTAAAGCCCGGTCACCCCCTTAGTCGCCACCGTCGTCGACAATCTCATTCCCCAAAAGCGTCGCAAGAATTATAAAGTTGGTGGAGGGAGGCGAGGAGAAGGAGGGGGCGGGAGAAGACTTCTTTCCTTGCCACCCAACCTTGTCAGCCGAGCGAAGACCAACCTCCCCCTCCCCCTGCCCCACCAGCTACTCCTCCCCACCCCCCCTCTCTCTCCCTCCTACATGCTCTAGCTCGATCTATCGTTGCATCTCTTAGTCTTGCCCCTATTCCACCCTCTCTTTGTTTCTATTCTTTTCCTATTCGTCTCTCTCCTTTCTTCACACGTCGATCTCTCTCTCTCTCTCTCTTTCTCTCTCTTCTTTCCCGATACTTTTTATTTTAACTTGAAAGTTTTCGCGAGAAGGCGAACCGATCGGGGACAGGGGAGTTTGGAGAGTTTCGACCGCTGGAGTTATACGGACGACGGCACGGAATCCGAAAATCTGTTCTCCATTAGCGCGACGCCGACGCCGGAAGTCGTTCAATTAGAGTCATGTACCGTGTGATCTCGAAATAATCCGGCGCTCGAGAGACTCCATTGTTATTTCGGGGGACGACGTGAAAAGTTTTCGCCGTGTGAGCTGCTGCTCTGCTCTCGCTTAATGAGGGACGTTCTCTCTCGTAGTTTCGCAGTTTCCGCCTCCGTCCGCGGCCGACGACTATTCCCGCGCGTAGTTTTACAGGACGACGACGGGAGGGGGGAGGGGGGAGGGGGCAGGAGCGAAAGGGGAATAAAGTCGGGCGGTGATCGTTTCCCTTATCGTCGTGCTCGATAAAACTTTAATAATAGAAAGTGCGATAAAGAAATTATTTTCTGGCATTCGCGCATTGAAGATACCAGCTGATTACGCGATGAAGCGATTTAGGATAAATTATTAATTTCAGACCGCGGGCACGATAAATCGATTTTCGTTACGCGCGTCGCCGTGTACGAGAGAATTTTCGCCCGTAAAAATGATGGAAAATATTTTCTCGAGGCGGGAGGGGGAGGGGGAGGGGGGAACTTTTTCCCGGACCGCGCGCGGAATTACCGCGGAATTTCTCCCGTCACCGTCACGACATCACGCCGGCCCCCGCCGTCCGATTTTCAAAACGGTTCGTGCCTCGGAGCGCGTTTCTTACGCGTCGCGGCTGCGCTTCGCTTCCCTCGTATCGGTTTTATCCAGACGCTCGAATTTATGCCCTTTTCGCCAGACGATAAATGGATACGCCAGTCGGATCAAAAGAGAGAGAGAGAGAGAGAGGAAGGAAGGGACAGGAAACAAAAAGACATCGATTTCCCTGCCCGCTTCCGCGAACTAACGGAGATCGACGTGCACATACCCCGGTTTCATACGCACAACAAACTACTGAAACGGCCGCCGGAAGCGTTAATATACCGGGGCGTAAGCCCGGGGGCGGTATTTTTTCGCCGCTCGCGCGCGCGTTCGCCACTCTGAAAAATATTTTTCTGGAAGCTAATATCTCTCTCGGGCCGATATTCCGCCGTGTAAATAATATCCGCGCCCGTAGGGACAACAAAGTAGGCTGTCATGTGAGTGCAATGGCAATCGCCAAAAGAGACTCTCTCCGGTAAGGAAGAAAAAGAAAAAAAAAAAAAAAGAAAAATGAGCCGCTCAGGTCATTTTTTTTCTCGCCGCTTTGCTTTCGCTTTGATGAGGGCGAGATCAAGGAAAATCAAGTGAAAATGCCTGGAATCGAGATTAGTATCGTCGACCGAGTAAATGAAATGCGTTTATGTTTGATTTATATTTAGAATAAATTCTTTTTTGTTAAATTTATCGGCTTCTTCATATCTTCTAAATTTTATGAAGCTGATTTCTTAATGATGATTCATTAGCTTTCGATTTATTAATTTTTAATTTGATTAGAATTTATTTTTTTTATTTATTTATTATTATTAAATTGATATTAAATATCGACGATATAAACGACATTGAATAATTAATAAATCGCCTTGGAAGAAAAAGATTTAACTTGCCGCGCTTGGCTTTCACTTAAATCGTTTAATTTGATTTTAACTTTTTATGCAACATCGACTCTTTGAATCACGCTCGATCTTCCATTTATTATCCCTTTCTTTTTTTTTTTTTTTTTTTTTACTATCAAAGAGATGCGCGTAATATCGTGGCAATTATTTTTAAAATCATTGCAGGCTTGTGAATGAATCGACGGACGATTACACTTAATTCCCGACGTGTCTTTTTGCAAAACTCGAGAGAAAAACATTATTGCGGCGATCACGCAATCGCGTAGATCGAGAGAGGAAGCCAACATCCAGGCTGGTTGCACGCCGGAAAACACACGCTAGAATGCGATTACTAGCGGATGATTAATATCGTCGAACGTTTATCCGTGCATTCATATGGCATTTTTATTTCCATTAGTGCGACGACGACGACGACGACGGCGATGAGATGGTAGGATAAAGCTGTAATTACACGCCGCACTTGTGCGTGTGCTAAAGATTAAAAGGCGCTGGTAGCATGGTGGGAGTTATTTTAGTCGCGTTGCGGCAAAGTACTAACGGCAAAAAGCGATTTTTCGCGAGAAATCACGTTACACACTTTTACACCGCTTCTCGCTATCGAAAGGGAGAGAGGGAGAGTAAAGTGTGAAAAAAAAAAAAGAACCGACGTAAAGAGGAACGTGAAAATGTTTTAATTTTTACCGTAAGCTTCAGCGTGCAGATCGCTGCCGACAAAAAGCAAAGAGAGAGAGAGAGAGAGAGAGAGATCGCATTATCCGGACGCGATTATCAGCGTAATTTCGTATAAATCGTCCAAGGTCGACGACGCAAAGCGACGCGAATATTTAAGCACGCCGTAAATGAAGTACTCGGGGAAGTGATTTAGAGGAGATTATCGTCTCGACTAAATATTCGATCCGTAAATTGCACTCTCAAAATAATTTTGTTTCCGTGAAATGTATATCGTTGACAAGAATGGGCACTTTTAACATTCTTTCGTCTGTCAATTTTATTTTCAAAAAAAGTTTTCAGATTTTTTTTATACACTAGCATACATTTTTTTGTCAGTGTGCTCTCTTTGGTTTAAGGATGTATGTGTCATGTGTCAAAACATTGACGAGAGCATGAAGGTTTTAACGGTTTGGAAATTAATTAAGTTTAAAGTTAGTATTGATTCTTATGGAAAATCGCTTTCGCGCTTATTGACAGATTTGACAAGAAAAAAATATTGCCAACGAAATAAAAAATTTCACATATATTAAGAAAACTC
Source organism: Cataglyphis livida (assembly GCA_039654365.1). Taxonomy (NCBI): domain Eukaryota; kingdom Metazoa; phylum Arthropoda; class Insecta; order Hymenoptera; family Formicidae; genus Cataglyphis; species Cataglyphis livida. The sequence continues at coordinate 1,180,564 of JBCEZV010000022.1, forward strand.
TAATAAATATTTGTGCAAAGCTTGATAGAGATTCGCTTACATATAGTAAAAGTTATTTACTAAAAATTATAGAAAAATATTAACTGTCTCTTTCTCTCTTTCTGCAAATTACTCATTTTTTCTTTGTTTCTTATAATTGATTTCAAGAGATATTTACGATCAAAAGTTTTTATCATAAATTAGGAAAAATATTAATTACAACTATTTTCTTTTACGAAGACCATATTATTTTGTGGTACTTTAATTCTTTTTATAATCCGGATTTATTTATTTATTGGATTTTTCAAACAATAAAAATGCACATGAAATATTTTTTTTTTTTTTTTTTTAATTTTGACAGTTTTTTTATTATTATTATATAGCGAAAACATCCTTGAATACTAGAATCTTGTCTAGAGCTTCTATAAATCTGCGCTTCATAAAAATAACATCTTATCAAAATTACTAATTGTTATCTAATTATATCTGCGCACGCTGCTTGTCCCCCATTGCAATTAGATTCTTTCTCATCCGTTACGAAAATTACATTGGGTTCGCTAAGGGGCTGCAGTCCTTACCTTATTTTACAAGAGAGAACATCGAGACTTGCGCCGCGAGTGTTTTTCTCGCAAACGCGCGTAATTGTTCCCCCTCCCCTCCCCTCCCCACCCCAATCCGCCCCTCGCTCTTTCGTCAAACAAAATGCAACTGTTTTCCCGCGATCCGCGATCAGCAATATTGTGTTAAGGCTTTCCATAAAATTCGCGGCCCCGCGGCAATGTAATTGTTATCGCGTCCAAGTCAATAACGATTTCGCACAAAACACCGTGTCGGGTACACGGATTGCCCCGCTATATGAATGTGTCGGCACGTACGAAATAGCGAGATCGGTGGGAGTGGGGTGGGGGTGGAGGTGGAGGGGGCGAGGGAGAGGGGCGGGAGAAGAGGAGGAAAGGAGGGGGGAACGGAGGCACAAAACGTCGAAGCGATTTATTAAATACCATACGGCTGAGCACTGTTATGACACGAGTATGCAAATATTATTTTGCGTACACGAGGGGGCAATCAATGACCCTCCCCCTCCCCTCCCCCCTCTTCCTCCCCTCCACCTCTTTGCATCCGAATATCTTTCTCTCCTCGTAGCTTCGCGATCGAAAACGTAGCGCGAGAGAGAATCTATCGAAGATTTCGCTCCTAAACGAATTCCTCTCGGAATTAATCAGAATGATATCAACGATTTTATCATCGCGCTCTTTCTTTTTTTTTTTTTTTTTTTTTTTTTTTTTCTTTCCCGCTCAAGGGATATATTCAAATGATATATGAAATGATAGACATTAATCGGGATTTTTCTTTGTTTATTAAAGTGAAAGAAAGAGGAATAGAGTAAACTATATATGTTTAATTATTAATTCGAAGGATTATTCAATCTCGTGAAATTTATTATTAAATATATCATATTTTCTTATCAGCCGCAAATAGAGCAAGAATAAACAACGAACGATATTTAGAAGCTCTTAAATGAATTCAGTTAAATACACATATGACTTTTCCCACAAGTAAGCGCAAATATTTTTCCGATGCTCCATCGGAGAAATCGAATTGCGATTGCCGGTAAAAAAGAAAAAAGAAAACTCGAAAGTCTAAATAAATCTCCAGAGGAACTCACCGATGAGCTGCCCTTCGGTCGTCCCGCGGAAGTTATCCAGCGATCCGTCAACGGACAACGGCGGCATCGGCAAGGACGACGGGGGTGTCGAGGGCAGGGGGGTTAACTGCTAGTGAACCCACGAGGGGGTCGCGGCGGGGGTGGCCGCGTTCGTGCTGACGTAGACGCCCGCGGGCGCGTTGCCGCTCGTCGTCCCGACGACGACGCCCGTGTTCTGGGTGACGACGCCGCCGTTCTGGCCGACGACGTTGCCGTCGCTCACCTGCACCGTGCCCATCACTCCCTGCTGGAAATTGAAGTCCAGCGTGCCGCCCATCGACAGCTCGTGCTTAATCACCTGCAACTCGCCGAATCGCGCCTTTATATATTTTATGAAATATCGTTCCCTCCCCTCTCTGCATATCCGATAAATTCGAGTTATGTTTTATATATTTTTTTATATTTTTTTTTAAGCAAATTTTTTTTTTTTTTTATACAGTATAATATTTCTAGGAAAATTATAATGTGTTTACTATACATATTGCAGGAATTAGGAAAACAATTTCCCGAATAAGAGGATTGATAATAATCGGAGCATGGCTTTTTATATATCATGGGAATCATTTTTACTAATTTTTTATATTTTAAGACTTGGAATGGAAATTGTTTTACTTAACAAGCGCTTTTTAATATCCTAGAGAAAAATTATTCATTGATTAAAAAAATTCTTGAAAACGTCAAAAACATCAGTATCAGTAGTACCAGACACGACATGATCAGACTCACCTCCTCGACGTTGCAGTCGAAGCCGCCGTGCATTGCCTCGATGTTGATGTTGAGATCATCGAGGAGGGCGGAATGATTGAGCGCGCCCATCAGCTGGCCCATCATGGTGCTGGGTGTGGCGGGACAGGGTGTCGGGGTGTTGGGTGGACTGGGTCCGGCTGGTCCAGTCTGCGCCGGCTGATGCTGCGATTGCTGCTGTTGCTGTTGACGCTGTTGCGTCTGGATCATATATTGCAAGGTCTGTTGCTGATTGCTGCCCAGTGTCGTAGGGCTGGGCTCGCTCTGCTGATACGAAGGTGACATACCAGATGGTGACATGCCGGGGCTCAGATTCTGATTTGAATTTATGAGAAGAGGAAGTGAGAAATTAATTTAAATTGCTATTTGCTGTGGCTATTTGCGTCGTAAGATATATTCTTTGCATTTATTATTATATTTTATACATAAGACTATTTTTTATATTTTTAAAATTATATAAAATAATAATTAAAAAATTATAATTTTATTAGAAAATAAATAATATTGAAAAATTATTAATTATTTTGATAAATAATTTTGATAAGTCAATTTTGTTAATTATATTACTGTACAATTTTCTTACTTTTTCGAAAAAGAAGATATTTTATAGCAATAAAATAACTAACACTCATATAAGTGAAAAATAAATAAATTTTTTATAATACAAAAATCTCTCGAAAATTGATCAATTACAAGAAATAAATTGTCCGGAGCTTGGGCTCGAGTATATTTGCGTTTGCATCGGTATCGAAAATAACGTTTCGATACAATTTTATAAGCATATGATGCTTTTTTAAGCCAGTTTCAATAATGAAATGTAAATAAGCTTCTCTCTCCCATCGTTGCAAATCTTTTCATACGAGACAACAAAAATATTTCTGCGAAAATACGTGACGTCGTGAAAAATAACGCATTAAACGTCCACGAAGAAAAGACACCTCGATTCCCTTTCGACAATATGCCCCTCCACTATACATCCCTTAACTAAAGTCTCCAATCAACGACGCGATATTTATTAATCGTTCCTCCCATACGGATTCGGTTAACGTCATCTTTTTCAGAAACCATACCAAAAACTAAACGGACACCCCTCGCGCGTACATGTGTACGTGTAAAACATACATCACGATTCTTATTGATTTTGCAACATTGCCAGGCCGAACGTAAAAACCTCCAACCGTCCTCCTTTGTGGCGTTTTCACGCGCCGAAAAATTCGCCAAAAATTTCCGACTCACCATCTGACAGGCGCACGGCTGGAGACCGTGGATCGGGCATCTCTGCTGATTGGCCGACTGCGGGGTGGGTGGCAGACTGAAGGACGCGGACGACGGGGTGCGTAGGCCGTTGTTCCTCTGGTATTGCGCTTCGTAGTAAGGTGGCGGCGGTCCGGTCTGCTGCTGGTGACTGGTCGGCGGTGACGTCTGATAGATTTGGTAGGGTTCCAGTTTCATCGTCTCCGCCAGGTTGCCCGCTAGGATCGTGTCTGCTGTACGAGCACGACGTACCACCACGTATCAATCGAGATGTATAAATAAAATAGGTGGATGGTTTATTTTGTATCTTGCAATTAATTTCGATTAGAGTTGCCATCGAGTTATCAAAGCCATTATTTGTACGCGATATGATTTGCGATTTATATGCATGCGATGTTAATTAATTTAGCTGTAAAAGGGGTAGGGATTTTATAACATTTTATTTAATAAAATAATTCAAGGGGAGAGGGGAGGGGGGAGGAAAGATAGGACAGCTTAGTGTTAAATATGTACCTAATTGTTGTTCCGGGCTGTAGGAAGGCGCGTAGGTCGGTGTCCAGTCTGGTTCGCCGAGAACCGCCGGAATGGGACTCAATCGGCCACAGGAAGAGGCGTTGCTCGAAGCACGAGGGCTTGAATAAGAGAAATATTTCGTTTCGCGCGTCGTAAGCCAGTATATTTCCGGTACACATAACTGAGATATCTTTTCAATCCTCCATATGATACAAATTCTTCCATATTATACATACATGTATACTCATATATGATGTATCTGTGATATCTAACTCTTATATTCATCATATTTTTATCTCGAAATAATTAAAATCACTATTCCGAATATTCCTTTGAACTATTCGCGTACTTCAAATTCTTTCAAAATAAAAAAAAAAAAAAAAAAAAGTTTATTCCATTATCCAATTTCGATTTTATTCGATTCGTCTCGTATATTTATTGATCCGGTGATTTGAAAAAAAAAAAAAATAATCAAAGTAGCATCTCGAGTATAAAAACGTTTTCATAAAACGTTCCGGCCAGATTTTGAGATTTTAGAAATAAAATGTCAAAGTCGGAACGTTTTGGCCTATGACCCCTGTATTTTCTATAAATTAATCTCTTATGTATTTAACTCTCGAATAAAAAAGCGACGACGTACCGAAAGTCGGAAGAGGAAAGTTGAAATCCGCTGGCGGGCGGCAGGGGACTGTCCGGAAACAAGTCTAAACCCTCGCCGACGCTGCTGCTGGGACTGGACGTGGGCTCGGCTAACAGTCCGTTCCTCAGCGCTTCGGCGATCTTCTTCGAGCGTCCGCGTCGCTTCTCCAGACTTCCGGTGCTCTCCATGGTGGTGGCCCTGCGGAGTAAACCCGAACGACGAACAGCGCGTTACTTCTTCGTGATCGCTCGGTGAAGGAGAAATTTGTCAATCGGATCAACTCCAAACAATCCAACTCACCTGCGACGGGCGGATTTGCCTGGCTTGGCGTCACGGTTGATCATCCACCAGGAGCTCTTGCCCGTGCCCTCGTTCTGCACCCGCATAAACCTGCTGTGCAGCGACAGGTTGTGACGTATAGAATTCTGTGCGAACAGAAAGAGTAGCGTGATTTGTAATTTATATTTAATGAAGCAGCGATAGAAGGAGAATAAGAGACATTACTTAAATCGTACGTGAGTAGAATGAGAAGTAGGAATTAAATAACAGTCCCGGATCGATTTTCTTGCTGAATAATCAATTTTGTTACCCTCTTATGCTTGCGATAGAATGATAAAAATATAAAAAAGTAACACGCTCATTGAAGATTCTCTGTGTTATAGGACAATACAAAGAAGAAACTTGAAACATTGAGACATCTTTTATGTGGGGGAGTATATAGTTCTTATTCAAAAATATCCAAATATTATATAAATTATTTTATATTATAATATTAATATACATATAGTTTATATATTATATTTAATAATATAATATAAATTATTATATTTTAAATTAATAATTTACAAATATTATATAACATATTTAAATATAATAATTTATATTTAATATTATATTAAGTATGTTATATAAATATTTAATATTTATATAAATAAATATATAAATATATAAAATATTAAATATTATATAAAATAATAAATATTATATAATATTGAATAAAATTTATAAATAAGTATATAAATATTATATAAATAAATATTACATAATATTATATATACGTCAAATAAAAAATCACATACACAATAGCTCTAAATATTCTTTCCGCATGAATTGTACGGAGGATCTACGTCATATTCGATGTAACCGCCTCGTAGTCTTTTATCTATAAATTCGCAACGAAAAAGCATTCGTACGACATCGTGTGACGTTTGTGTAAGGTAATACCGTATAGGAAAAAATCAATTCGAAGAGTGAATCATAGAAGCTCGGCGCTTGATAGTTTCCCCGTCCTCGCTCCTATCTTCTTCATTAGGCAAATTGAATCGGTTACAAGTCCGGGGTCTCTCTTCCGAAAAATTTCGGAAAGCTTCTACCTTAATACGAAAGTACCCGTGTCGCGAGGCGATAACAATTTCCGTCTTCGTCTCCTCCCGGTACGCAAGATGGAAGATACTTTCAGACGAACGACACGCGCACACACACACACACGCAATACATACATAGAGGAGACGGCGCGATAAATAAAACTGGCTTCTTCAAAACGGCCGTTATACCGCGAACGAGACAGGCGGAAGTTGACGCGAAGTACCGCGAGCAACTTTCGCAAACTCGTGGCCGCGGCGTTTTATCGTTTCGTTAAGTCGCCGTCCTAAAACAGAATCGCGGATTCTTCGCCTTTATATAAATAGACAGAGACGTAATAAAGATCTCGTATAAAAATTTTCTCTCTCCAGTACTTTATTATTGCATTATTTTATTATTTTATTATTTTTATTATCATTAATATTATATATATATATATATATATAAGAATTTTTAAATATATTTCTTCGATCACATGATAACGATAATAATAATAATAATAAAATAATATTATATAAATATATGATAATAAATATAAAATAATACTATATATATATATATATATATATATTATTTTATTATTTTATTATTTTTATTATCATTAATATTATAT
>JBCEZV010000022.1:1197008-1212065 GCA_039654365.1 Cataglyphis livida
TATATATATCTTATAAAAAGGATTATTTCTATCAAAAATATAACGAAATAATTAATGCAAAACTGAAGAATGCAAAAATCAATGCGAAAATGAAAAATGAAAAAAGTCTCGATCTCTCTTCAAATGGAAAAACAGATTTAAAACGTTCTTTGGATTCCAGATTAATTTTTGAAGCATGCGTGTTAAAGCGCGAAATAATAGCCGATAAGAAATAAGAATATTAAAAGATTCAGATTATAAAAATATATAAGACTATGCATTTAATCGTCATATATCATCGCAAATATATCTATCATTATCATCTTCTTATTGTACGTTTCGAAATGACGAGAATCTCAGCGACAATTGCATCCATATCGGGGAGATGAGCCCTCTTATCGACGCCGATGTAATCGGCTGCAGTAGCGACGAGAGGGGAGGGGGGGGGGGGGAGGTAGGTGGAGAGCTTATCAACCTCGTTTTGCGAGCGAATGTAATTTTTATTGCGCCGCGCAACAGCGATAACAATTAACGGCCACTGAAACAATGGATTATGGTGGGGAGAGGCGAAGGGGTGTGGGGGGGGGAGGGGGCGGAGACCGCCTTAACCACCCCGACCACAATTGCGCGGCCGACTTTAATCCGAGTAAGCACGATCGAATAGCTCTGTGGGTAATTGTGTGCGGATGTGTGTGTATGTGTGTGTGTGTGTGTGTGTGTGCGTCTCGATCGGATATCCGGATAGTTATGCGGTAAAACGAGCTATGGGACCCTGACACCATTGATAACGATTCCGCTGCTTGTCTTAATCTTTCCCCCTCCTTTCTCCTCCTACCCACTAAGCCCCCCCCTCCCCTCACCCGCTACGTCGTCATCGTCGTCGTCGATGCCGTTGACGACGTCTCGAGATCTCGCTTTCTCTCTCTCTCTCTTTCTCTCTCTCTCTTTTTCTCTCCCTCTCTTTACCACTTTCTCTTCTCTTGTATCGCTAGTCGTTGTCGAGAAATTTCGCGCTCCACGAGAGATGACGCGGCGAAAAAATACAATATTCCCGCGAATGTGATCTCCAATTTTCTCTATAATTCTTACGTATTTTCGTAAAGCGTTCGCGCACCTGTTATCGGCCGCAAATGCAATTTCATTGTTACGTAGATAGACCTGTAGAATATAGGTGCGATCCTCACCGCGTTGCGACGCTTATCGCGATATTTATTCCAAGCCGCGTTTATTGCTCGTCATGAGTGCAATTGCATTTTTTTTTTTTTTTTTTTTTTTCACGAACGCCCTGTCGCCTGCATACAAACATTATTTCGCGGAATTAATATCTAAAAACATCGGCGGTTTTATGCTCCCTCCCTCCCTCCCTCCCTCCCTTCCCCCCTCCTCTCTCTCTCTCTTTTACTCCGTTCTTATGTTTTTATGTTTTGATAAAAATATATGTACATTTTTGCCCTTTTTAAAGAAAGTTTTATGGTTCGTTGAGAAGATTTTATAAAGAAAATAACACGATCGTCAGGTTTACTTTCGACTTTTATCGAACTGAAATCTAGGACAACTCGAATCAGACTAATTCGAAGAAATGGCGCACGATCGCAATTCCACGCAAAAGATTCGATGCCATTGAATTTGTATCAAGTAACGCACTCCATGCTTATCGGAGTGTCTGATGACTTCCTGATTGCGTTTGCAGTTTCGTCGCATAACTATGTGACTATTAATAATCGTCCGTAAAATCATTGCCGTTATTATATCAACACTTCAAATTGCACAGACGAGAAAATTTTTAAATAAACTTTTAATAATTTTTTAATCTCGTTCTGATTTTATTTAATTAAATATACACATTTAATTTCGTGTAAAATAAATTGTACGCTGACAACAAAATTATAAATTATTTTAATGGAAGAAAGCTCCAATTACAGCTTGATATACTTAAATATATTTTATATATTTTTTATTTCATAATTATTTTATAATTATTATATTATTTTTATCATTATTATATATAAATTTATTATATATAATAATAAATTTTATATATAATTTAATATATAATTATATAATTTTATATATAATTTATATATATAATAATAAATTATATTATATATAATTTATTATATATAATATGTATAAAAATACATATATATAAATATATTTTATTTCTACTTAACTACATCTATTTAGCACTGATAAATTGGATAGATTATCATTTGCTTTATCTAATCGAAGTATAAAATAAGCTAATATAATCACTGCCAAATCGCGCCACTATTATTAAGTATTTAGATAATTAAAAGAAGAAAAAGTTTTACGGGTATCTCTCACGGATAATACGTCATTAATTTTTGCACATCGCACAGGTGTCGCAGAATTTATGTTGACATTTGAAGTATCTCCGCACACTCCCGCCATTCTTTATTATCGAGTAAATGCGTCTCGCGCGCAATAGGTAATTAGGACGTGACATTCCTCGCTTGCGGAATCGCTTGCAGAGTTCTCGATATCTCTCGAGAAAGACGCGATTAATTCTCTTAAACAGTAATATTCCATTAATCCAATGATAAACGCCGCATGCTTATCTACGAGCTGATAGGTTATCACGAGTCATACGGCGCCCAGTGCGACTCGATCGAAAGGAAAAACTGCTTTTCTTCATCAACACTTGAGATCGATTTAAGAAAACAAAGCGAAAACATGATCAGTTAATATACTTCGGTAGATTCAAATCCAACTTCGATTATTAAAGCAATCTTTTAATTGATTTTATATCTAGATATTTATTTTTATTTTTCTAATATTATTTATGTATATGTATATAAATAAATTTTAATATTATTTATTTTTAATATTGTATATATATATATATATTTATTATTTTTGTTTCTTTTACTTTCAATTTTTTATTTTATTTTATTTTTTATTTTCAATTATCTTTATCAGTGACCTAAGAACTAAAGCATGTTATATAGCTTTTGCGAATATCTTTTTATTATCTGAATGCATCTTTGATATTCAATTACGTTCCTTATTATTCTAAAAATTATTTTATTAAATTTGGAATTTTATAAGTTCACTTTTAATCCTGAACTCACTGCACTTTTGTTTCTCATCCCTTTTTCTCTCTCCAACTTCTAAATATATATCTCATTTTTATATATTAATGCACAAGGTCTAGGAGTAAAAAATAAATCTTATCGTTTTATATATTGACGTCAATTCATTCCTCAATTCATCTCGCCAACATTCGCGTTTATCGTTTCGCCTGCAAATTCTTTCCGAATACGGTCCTGCCGAGAATCCTCCGCAGGGCGACTGCAACGTCGGTTGCATCTCCGGTTAGGAGCCGGCAAGTGGGTTAGCCGGCGAATTCCGTGTCGTAACCTTCTTTGCCGCCCGGTAGCTCCAAAACAGGAGCCGAAAAACTGCGGACGTATCTGTCCTCGGGACAATCGGACTTTTCCTTGAAATTCCCAGCTTTTCATTCGTACATATGTGTACGTATGTGTGGCATGCGGCGGACTCGAATCGCCAATCTCGCAATTATTATGCTAATACGCGGGAATAAAGTCCAGCGGACTTCCGTTTTTTTTTTTTTTTTCCGGACTTTTTGCCCTCCATTGTCCCCCATCTTACGAAACTTGGATCACAATACGTTATGCTCGCAAAGTCCGCACATGCGATGGTAAAAAAAAAACTATATATATAAATTCTGTTGGCATTTTATCTCTCTTTTTTTTTCTTGTTCTCTGCCTAAAAGCTTTATTAATTATTGAAAGAATTTTTAATAATTCTTGAACGTAAAGATTTTTTAACACACATTTTCATAAACTGAGAAAAAAGTTATTAAATGTGTTTAGTTTGCGTGCATTTATAATTTTTTCAACTAAAATATTTAAATCAAATACGTCCCTATTTGATATTTTACAAATTTATTAATTATTGAAAGAATTTTTAATAATTCTTTAATATAAAAATTTAACATTTTTTTACACTAGAAAAAAAAAGATTATTAATATTGATGAAATGACGTTTAGTTCGTTATAATTTCTTCAACTGAATTATCGAAATATTTCAATCAAATACGTGCCTACGTATTGATCTCAATTAAAGAAGCGATAAAGATCTAAACGCATTAGCCAAATTAACGACATTTTTAATATTAAATATTTAAACGTCTTCCATATAAAAATTTTTTTCTTTTCCAACTTTCGGATATTTCATTTCCAGCCGACCTAGTGTAGCCCCTTGGACACAAAGGTGTTCACGTTTTCCGACTGTCGTGCGTCGCCGACCGTCTCACGTCGACCACCCGTTATTGAATGGAATCTCAAGGCTGGCGACGCGGGCGTTCGATATTTACGTGATTGAATTGTGGGGTGATGGCGGTGTGTGCGGTGCGGCCAGTGTGGTTGGGGTGACCTATCGGGAAGCCGAGCGATGCGAATCTGTGATTTGCGATCGTTGTTTTAGGAGCCGCTCTCCGAGCTCCTCGGGGTCTTCGTAAGGGTCGCGCCTGGACCCTTAATCGTTCGGCGACAATTCTCCTGCAACAACCGAGCAAAAGCCGCCGTCCTGATTGTGCGCAATGTGCGCAATACGAGGTGCGTAGACTGTCGGTGTTATCACACTCCGGTGTGGCCTTTTGTCCCGAAAAAAAAAAAAAAAATAATAATAAAAAGTACGCCGCACGATAAGCCTTTTCTCTCTCCGTCCTCACCGTCTTCGGAGAAACGAATGACTTTCCGAAATCCATGCAATATTCATGGCTAAATTGCGCGTGTCTAGCAAGATTCGCCACGTGCGTGTCCTTGGGTCGAATTATTCCCAAGGTGAACTTACCATGGATTCTCGCTCCCATGAACATTGAACGTGTGCGTTGACTGTGGGTTTGAATTATGCCCTAAATCCATTTCGTTTAAATGAACAAAATTTCATTCGTTCCCCTTCTCTTTCGTCTTTTGCACGTATTGACTCAATTTAATTTAATTTAATTCTTAACACGTATCTGAAAAAAAAAAAAAAAAAAAAAAAAAATTGAAATTATCGTGTCTAATAATTTTAATTACTGCCCAAGCTAATTCGAAATAAACGCGGAGTGTTAGATGATATCCATTCTCGTTCGCTCGGCTCTCAGCATCTCGTACGAACGAGGCTTTTTTCGGGATTAAAGGAGAAAGCGGGTCATCACGCAGGAGAGGAGGTCGTATGTCCTTGCCATGCGGTCGCGTACACACGTTCCTTCTGGTGCCTCACCAGAAAGAGGAAGGGCCTCTCTCTTGTCGATCTCTCGTCTCTCTCTCGGACAGGTTTTGTTTGATTGATAGTAGCGTTCAACCCTCCCACCCTCCTTCCCGCTTCTTCTATCTCATCGTCTTTCGAGGCTCGAGTCCTCTCCTTTTTTTTTTTTTTTTTTATCAACAAAATCCTTATCTCCGCCTTGTCACTGCGCTTCTTGTCCTTTTCGCGGATCAGATGCTCTTTAACTTTTTGCGTGTCCTCCGTGACACCACTAGATTCGATACGTCGAAGATTGCGCTGATCGATTCCGCAAATTGTGGCACGATGATCGCTCTCTAATCCAAACGAATAATCCCGTTACACTTGAAATATAAATCATTCGGTATTTAACACATATCCCTCCGCTCATCCATTACTGAGCGTTTTATGCGACGGTAATTCAAAAGACGTCAGACAGAAATATGTTAATATGTATCTCATACACACAATTACATAAAAAATATGAAATATTTATTTATTTATTATTATTATTATTATTATATATTTATTATTATTATTATTTATTTATTTTATTATTTTAACGGGAAGGAAAAATCCCTCCGGTATACTGAATGTGAGTAGAAAAAAATGCTAAAAATATTAAGCACGTTATTATGACAAATATATGATTAATCATCGCGTCTTAAATTTAACGAGGAAATTCGCAGCTGACGTCCGCCGTATCGATGACAAATAAAACATCCAGCACGTTACGAAGTGCACGTGCTTATTAAAAATCCCGATATCTTCGTAGCGTGCAACGTCTCGATTTGCAAAAACAAGATTAAACGAGCGATATCGATTGCAGAAGACGGCGCCGCGCAAAATGGCGAGCGCCTAGGTAGGCTTCTATTATATGCCGACCGCATTTCCGGCTCCTCGTCCGGATCAGTAGGCAGGAGAGAGGCACGGACGCTCCCTCGTCCTCTCATTGCACCCTTTATGCCATCCGCGCTCAAATCCCGGCCGGGGGAATCTTCTCTTTTTCATCGTTTTTCGCGACGCGCGCTCGCTCCTCCCCCTCCTCCTTCTTCTCCTCCCCCCCCCCAACCCTATTCCCTTTATTGCACACAACTAGTCCGTAAACTCGTCCCTACCCGCCAGGCCACACGATAAAGGTCTCCCCTTTGTCGACGACGATCTATTTTTACCGACTAGCCGATCTTAGCTCGTCGCGAAAAAGCGCTAAATCACCTCATCCGCAGGCGCGCCTCGTTCTCTCTCTCTCTCTCTCTCTCTCTCTCTCGCTCCCTCCTCATTCGAGCGATCAATTAGCTCCTCCGCCCAAGTCAGTCATTTCACCCTTCGCCAATTAACGAACTGGTGGTCGAGTCGGGGATCAAACGGTGTGGCATCGAGAACGACGATCGAGGTTTCCTCCTTGCTTTGCCATCGACGCCGACTAAATAAACTCTTTCAAAAGGTATTACCTCTCGGCTGCGATCTGAGGCAATAAAGATAGCGCGACTGCTCTTATCATTCATCTCCCCTCTCTCTTTCTCCTTTCCTGCTGCAAGTGCAATTTTTATTTTATTGTTTTGTTTCATTTTCATTTTTATTTCATTTCATTTTTATTTTATTTTCAAATCAATGCTTTCCGCTGATAAAAATTCTTTGATCTTACGCGAACGGAAAGTTCGAAGAAAGTTTCTTAAAATAATTTTACATTGCTCTTTTTTTTTTTTTTTTTTTTTTTTGAAAAATAAAATAAAAGTAAAATAAAACATTTCATTTTATTTTTCCAAATTATATGAGTTTTTTTATCATAAAAAAAAAATTCTACAAAGGACGTGTCAGATCAACCTCATACGAGTACCGAAACAAAGATATAGTTCTCGCGGAGTTAATTCCGCGAGGGTAAGAAGAAAAAAAAAAAAGGAGAGAGGCGAAAAGAAATCTCACAAATGTCACAGATCCTCGGATTCACCCCGACACTCCTCTGCATCTTCCTCGTCGCGGCCGATTGTTTGATGGCCCCGCAGTTTCTCTCATAGCTCTTCTGCGCCCGCAGCTGCACTTCTTCTTGCGTTTCTTCGCGACGGCCGTTCCGCCGGCTCGCTTCGCGAACGGATAGCTGAAGGAAATGTCCCCGGCATTGTTATATATAACGCGCGCGACGGAGGAATATCTCCCCGCATTAAAAGCACCGACGACTCGGCGCGGGCTGCGGCGACAGATTAATCCCATCAATGTGCACGATTTTTCAGGCCGCGCCGCGGAAAAATAGCGCGAGCTCCTTCGTCTCTCGAAATTGTGCGGCAAAAGTGTCAAATTTGATAAATTAGAGTTGCGAGCTCCTTATGGCCGTACCAACAGGCAACTTTATTTTCCAATCTATTTATAATATAAATATAAAATATTCATATGTTAATATAAAAGTTAGATTCAAATGATATTGGCCTAATGATAAGAGATAAGAGATATCGTCTTTGAAATTTTGACGATTTTTAAATATATATAATTTATCTATATATATATAGATACAAAAAATTATATCATACAATCAATTATAATATCTATGTAATAATCAATCATTATATAGACACAGATAAAAAATTGATATATTAATATAAAAATTAATTTCAAATGATATATAAATATCGTCTTTAAAATTTTGACGATTCTGAAATATATATATATAATTTAATTATACAAAAAACTTTAATCACCCGTTTTTTTTTTTTTTTTTTTTCGGATCCTTATCAATCCTCCCTCGTCGTCCATTCGCATTCGGGAAACGGCGATGACGAGCGCGGGAAGGGCGAGGGAGGGGGAGAAATCCCTCTCCCTCTCCATTCTCAGATACGCATTCGTATCCGCGGAAAACGCGGAAATGCTGCCGGCGCGGCGGAAATTCGCGATTTGTAAGCCACTTGGACTTTCGAGCATCCGAAACGATACCTCATCCTCCACTCCCCCGACTTCTCTTCCCCCTCCCCCGCCCCGCCGCTCCTTACTCCTTCGCCCTCATCGCCGGCGGTCCGTTCTTATACGAGCCGGCCAAACAACTCCGGCACGGATTTACTAGAGAAATTTCGCCGGCGGCGACAAGATGTAGTAATAAGAGCCACCTCGACTGCACTTCCCAGGACGCTCCAACGCGAATTAAGCTACTCGGAGTGGAAGGATATGGGGTTGTTACAAGGAAAACGACTTTTTCGCGTCTTTCTCTCTCTCTCTCTCTCTCTTTCTCTTTCTATTGCGATCTATATAATATTAAAAAAAAAAAAAAGAAATCTGTCGCGTTATTATCTCTCTCGATAGTTCAAATCGATGGAAGGTGCAAGAGACTGTTTACTTTAACGATATTAGATCAACTGGCGTTTCTCAAACTCTGCTGACAAGTGAATTGGAAGAACTTGCTAACCGATTGATCGAAGATGACATTTCTTCGAGAGCTAAATTCGAGCTAGATTCTTTTCCAAAGACGGCGTCAATGGGAAAAGCTTACCGTGCGAAATGCGAGACGTTTATTTTGAAAGTGGCATTTGTTTGTTTTGAAAGAGTCCAATTTCGAAACACCTTGAACTTAAATACGATACCGCATACCGTATACGGATACGGAATCTATTTCCACGGCACGTGCTATTTAAAGATTTTTCGAGACCCGACTCGGTCGCGTGTCGTGCCTCTCATTCCTAATAATTTGCTCTCGTGTCGTCCGTTCAATTTAATATTTCAATTAATATTCAACACGTGAGTGGATTGCCATCGAGATAAGTTGCGTTTATGCAAATCCAACTTATTGCTGAAACACAACATCCAATTTATATCCGTTTATTCTCAGCAAACATATATTTCGTTAAATTTTTTTTTTTTTTTATATTCACAAGTAAAAAAAAAGATTTATGGTAAGAATTGGCCGAAAAAAAAATTCTCTCATTAAAAAATTAAAAAAAAAAAAAAAAGACAAGCAAATAACAGATTGATTTTTTTCATAGCATTCTATCTCCATATATACGTATATTTTATTATTTTCGTTTGTTGTTATTTTCTGTTTACTATTACTAGTGATGTTTCCCATTCCATGAGAAAAAAACTTGTTGAGGAGAAAGAGAGAGAGAGAGAGAGAGAGAGATTCAATGAACTTGAAAGAAACTGCCACAAACGGCGAGGAAAACC
Organism: Cataglyphis livida; assembly: GCA_039654365.1. Lineage (NCBI taxonomy): Eukaryota > Metazoa > Arthropoda > Insecta > Hymenoptera > Formicidae > Cataglyphis > Cataglyphis livida. The sequence continues at coordinate 1,206,387 of JBCEZV010000022.1, forward strand.
CCCAAAGAGCCTTATCAAGTACTATTCTGCCCTCTAATCGGGTTTGATAAAGAGCGATCCGCTTGTCCCGACGACGATGAAGCTCGACTGACGCGACCGGTACAAAGATATCGATCGCAGGATACCAGACAGCGATCAACACAGGATGGGATGAAAGGGAGAGAGAGAGAGAGAGAGAGAGAAACGACCCCGCTGCGACCCCGCTGCGAGTCTCAATTGCATAACGATGCACAAGTTGCATCGAGGATGCAGCGCATATATCGGCGCTTAAAGAGGGAAAAGGAGAGAAGATCGAAGAGAAATCATCTCGACCAAGACGGAGAGAGGCGAGAAAAATCGAGCTCGCGATGAACGGGACGCCGCGATGAAGAGAACGAGGGAGGAAACCAGCGCGCGCGCGCGAGAGAGAGAGAGAGGACAAAAGGGGGGAAGGGAGGGAGACCTAATTGAGATCAATTGCGAGCGAGCCAGGGTCAACTCACTCTAGACTACTCGCGACTACTGCGACGACGGCACCGAGGCCGGCCCGCTCCTCTGCGCTCGCTCGCGGGCGTGTAGCATACATTCGCGCCAACACTCGCCCGGAATGCCGTTGCGTAGGTTGCATAGCAAGTGGCAAGGAAATTGGGTATCAATTGGCAGCGGCCGGCCAATACCTCTGCCGGGTGTACCGTGAGAATATGGGTATCGGCGATTTTCGTACCCGATAGTAGGGCGAAGTAGCAAGTCGCTCTGATCGATCTGTCAAATAAATGAAAAGGCGTGATGGATCGCACGCGCGTCGAAATATCTGTCGGTACAATGCGCCGTTTGAAACCTTGCGAAAAAAATGAATTGCTAGCAGATTTTTTCAAGGGAAGGATAAGGATCGAAGAAATATTTCAGATAAATAATTTTGCAATTTTCAAAATTGAAGTTTACACAGAATTTCTCTCTCTCTCTCTCTCTCTCTCTCTCTTTCTCTTCGGCAGATTTTTTCGATCTCATGGCATGGAAAAAATTGATATTTAATAATATATGGAGAATAAAATAATAAAATAGTACGATGAAAATCATTCTTTTATATTACATGTATGTATATCTTTTAATATTTTAATAAGAGAATCTTTTTAAATAGGATCGTATTAAAAAAAAGTTTTCAAAATAAGAGAATTTAACGATCTGTTGAAAATAAGAAGGAGAAAGAAACGTAAACAAATCTGATAGTATTTATTAAGTAACTTGTACGTATATAAATTTATTTCTATAATTGAATCGTATATTTTGGAAGTAGTGATAAAATGTTAAACGCATTATTCGTAAAATAAATTTTCTAAAGTTAGTGAAATATTTTGAAAGTGATGTATTAAAAGTTAAAAATGTAAAGTAGCTCATTCATTCATTCACAGTCATCGTACATAAGGATTTTATATACCGTGATTTTTTTTTTTTTTTTTATTTATATCCCTAGAAATAAATCCTTGGAGAGGAGAGTGAGAAAGAGCCCCGAAACAAAAAATGTTTCAGCCATGCTGACGCAAACTGTATATATGGTTGTTCTCATAAATGTTAAATAAAGTTAATTGAACTTTAACCGACTCTCCGCTCGTTTCCTGTTCTAAAAGGGGATGAGAGAATCCATTAGCCTTAACTAATATTTATGGAAACTGCTCGGCGAAAATTCACGGTCCTTATCATTATGTGTAAAGATACGATAGCGCGTTCGCTTGCTTCCCGATCCTTCTTTCAACTCGAGTTACTAGATGAAGTGAAAATGTGGCAATGTAGAAGAAAGAGAGAGAGAGAGAAACTAAAATCTCATCTTACTGTTTTCGAAACACCCTTTACGCTCAATCTGCTGGCGAACCGCATTCAAGGATTTGCGAAATTTATGATTTGGCGCGGTATCGCCAACGAAGGAAACGGAAGGCAGTGAGTGATGAATAGAGTCGTGCGATTTAACAGCGCCTTGAAGTTTAAGATCGCAGAAGGAAGGCGAGGAAAATAAGAAGAGGCGAACAATGAAAAGTCGTGCTCTTCGCTCTTCGAGAGATGTTGAATCGCCCCTGAACAATATGACGTCGAAAATCAAACAAAATGTCGTTCGCGCAATTTTATATAAAAGAATATAGCAAAAGCGTGTACCTGAGGAGGCACATGGGGGGGTGGGACAGAGAGGAGACGATTGGAAGAGGAATATATTAATTTCACAATATTACTTCCTCTCGTGTGTCACTATGTATTTTTCACCTCAATTTGAATTATTTTAACGCACCACTGCGGAATATAAATTTGTTTCGAGTTATAAAAAGTCATAAAATTTCTTCTTCCGTTCAAGACCGATTTATCTCGATGCGATGTACGCTTGGAAACTTGGAGAAACTTGGCGATGACATCCGCTCTCGATCATCGAGGATGAAAACGTTTTCTGGGACAATTCTCTCTTCCCAGAGAGGAACAGCTCAGCAGAAACTCAGAAAAATTAAGGTTTAAGCTGGCCGAGTTAATCCATATATTTCTCGTGATCATGAGGCGAGTAACAGCTGACCCAGATCCCTTTGTACCTAACGCTTCAAGGCCGCTCGTTGTACTTCGCCCGGACGGGCGAAGTCTCTTAATTAACGAGTCGCTGCGCTACCCATTAAACGTTACTCTGTTCCAAAATGGTTACTGCGGTATAACTAGCTCTCGCTGCTGTCGCGCGAATAGTTGTGCCACTTAAACGTCGGATAGCCAGCGCACGAAATGTTTCTCTCATTTAACAATGTTTTAACGTTTTAATTGCTCAAACAGAGACAATTCTCTCTCCGAGAATGCGCGCAATTTTCTCGTCACATTTTTCTTCTTCTTTTCATTTTTGCGATCGAGTATACGCACCGTATCTGCCATTTTACTTATCGTTTTCAGAAGAAGATAGTAAAAATGTTTAAAGCGTCATTTTTTAAAGGGACTCTCGGATCCCAAAACATGTCAGTTTACGTGACATTTTATCGTAAAAATCTTCTTCTAAAACACTCTTTCTTTTCCTTTCTTGACATAACCATCGTTTTTTGCTCGTATGTCGCTAAAAAAGAAAAAACATATTCTAATAAATATTTAAATATTTAAATTAAATACGAGAAAAATTTGTACACATTGGTGTAAACAAGATTTACCACGCACGATTTTATAATAAAAATGTTTTTGGTCAATTTACTTGAATTTGATATATGATATGTTGTACTTTTTGTATTCTCGATAAAAAGTGTCAAGCTGCAAAAAACTTTTATAACCAGTTTTGAATAATAAAAGTGTATAATAAATATCAGAATTCCTTAATATTTTGGAAAATACGCATTTTCGAAAAAAATGTTCCATACAAAAGTTGTAGATTTTTATGTGACGTATCACGTAACAATATTATTATGACTCTGGATAGCGTTGTTAAAGACACGTAAAAGTCATTTTAAAATTTTTTAATGGAAACCTCCATTTTTACCTCAAAAATGCTGTATTTTCGAGATTTGAAAGAAATGTTTCAAGTAAAAATTGTAGAGTTTTAAGTGACACATTAAGTATTAATATAATTTTAAATAGCAAAAATCATTTAATAAAAATAAATAAAAATCATTTTCTAAAAATCATTTAATATTAATGCTAGTGATACCTTTCAAGCTTTCTAACTCAGAAAGTACTTAATGAAAAAAATTATAGTATTTATTATAGCATTTTGAAAAGCTCTCGAGAAGCTCACAAGGGTATGCAATAAAAAGTGGGGGTTCCTATTTAAAAAAATCAAGATGACCTTTACGTGACCTTGACAATGCTTCAAAGTCATAATAATATTGCTATGTAATACGTCACATGAAACCCTACAACTTTGATATGCAAGAGTTTTTTCGAAATATTTAGACGTTCCAACACTTCTTGCATACTTGTACAACCCAAAAACTCTGCAGAAAAGTTTTCCCTAACTTGACACTTTCGATTAGAGACAACACAGAACTATAACATATCACAAATTCAAGCAAATTGACCGAAAAAATTTTTCTTATAAAAATCATGATCCTTTGTCATCTATCTAAATACAATTTATAACGCATGGATCACGCGCATTCTTGTCATTCTCTCTTGTCATATCTCTCTCCCTTTTTCGCTTTTCGTGGGGGGACGAATCGCTGGTCCATCGACGCAACATTGTAACAGTTTTCGAGCTTCTCGCGCGAGCTTTATTTCATTTCCTGCCTTTAGCTGGCCGACGAGCTGTCCGTCTCTCTTTCTCGCTAGCACGACTTCGGAGTCTCGTAGTCGCGAAATTGAGGGAGAGAACCGCGCTTTGCGGCTGTTATGAATGCATCGTGGGGTAATGGCGTGCCACTAATAGTTCAACGAGTCGTTCCTCCTCTCCGACTTTCTCGTTTCTTTTCACCCTCGCTCTCTCGCCGCTCTTTTCCACAGTTTCATTCCGTCTCTCTTCTCTTCTCTTCTCTCTCTCTCTTTCTCTCTCTCTCTCTCTCTCTCGCTTCATCTTTCGCTTCAGCGCCGCCGGCAAGTCCGTAGCGAGTTTAAGATGCACGGTTATGCTTCCTTTATTTTAAATTACGAGCTAGAGCCGTTTATGGCCGGGCGAGAGCGGCGTCACCGAGAGAGAATGAGATAGGGAAAAAGAAGAGGGGAAACTGATGGGGAGGGGGAAGGGGGGCGGGTGAAGAAGAGAGAAAAAGCGACAATTCGCCGCCCCCTCGTCGAACTCGTCCGGGAACTCGGAAAAAGTCGATGAGAGTGAAACTTTTGATATCTCTGACACTGATTGCATGCTCGGCTGGTTGAACATCGGCGTTTTTATCCCGTTTCTTCCAACGAACGTCTTCTTCCACCTCTCCCTGACCGATCTTCGACATTAACGCTTTGCGGCTCTCGATCCGTTGGAAAATTATACCGATTACCATTTGAGATTTGGTGAAAGAAAAAAAAAAATGGAATGATTTTATGAATGACAGAGAGATTTAGAGACGAATTATTGTGAGATCAAAGAGTTAAGGAGCGCTTCTAAGGAAATTATTTTCTATTAGAGATAGCTGCCAACGAGAATCTGATAAATGCAGGAGTTTCTAAATTAAATCGTCATTTTGGACAAAAAATCTTGAGACTACATTCAATCCAAGAATCCGGTCAGCAATTATCAATCAAGTAATCGATACGATCGAATGATCCAGCCAGTTTTGTATAGCCTCCGCCGAGGCTGTTACCCTCAAGGAGAAAGAAGCACAAGTCCGACATCCAATCGACATCGACTCCCAACTCTTTAATCACCGACGCGATGTAGCCGCGTCAAATTTGGGATTCAGATGCGGCCACCGCGCCGGTCGTCCCTCTCGTCCCGACACCTCGACATGGCCGCGTTTCCATCTCTCTCTCTCTCTTTCTCTCTCTTTCTCTGCCCGATCCATTTCTTAAGTCCTCCCTTCACCAACCTCTTCCACTTGCTCGACTTCGCGAGAGGAGATCACCGGCTTCCTCGAGTCCAACGCGCTCACTCCCGCTTTGCACGTACATACGTATCGAAGAGGAGAGGCGAAAAAGGAGAGACGGGACCAAGGGTGCGAGAGCACCCCATCGCGGGGGATGCTGCGCCGCCGCCCGAAACCGCCATCGCGTACACGGCCGACGCCGTCGACGCCGTCGACGCCGCCGCCACTGCCGACGCCGCCGCCGCCGCCG
>JBCEZV010000022.1:1216267-1227938 GCA_039654365.1 Cataglyphis livida
TCTCTCTCTCTCTCTCTCTTCACCGCGGATAAATACTTAGGAGGGATCGCTCCTCGGCGTACTGTTTCATTCGTCGAAGTAAGGACTATCGGATTCCCCGGAATGACATTATAAAGTAGGCTCTCTCTCTCTCTCTCTCTGGAAAAAAAATATTATGCATTCGTGAGCGGTTGCGGCTGGGTCTGAATCCCGACAAAACAACGCGCCTTTTTATCGCGTCTCGATGTCACTGACCCTCTCGAACGCACCTCCCGAACGCGAATTATGTATCCTCAAGTTTTGTTCGATAATTTATTCGAATATGAAATAATAAATAAATTGAATTAGAAAACAAATTTCGATGTCAAAATTGGAATAGCTTAGTTGTTGAAACTTAAATAATTATTTGAATATAAATAAGTAAGAGAGAGGGGGTAATAATTTATTCTAAAATAGAAAATAATACGAAAGAAATTAGAAAATGAAGAAAATTCGATTTTATATAAGAGTTGCGGGTAGCTTAATTCTTGAGACGCGATTTACGCTGCTTCGAAGAGATAACTATTTGAATATACATTTAAGAGAAAAGATCTGTACTTTATAGCTCTTTTTTTTTTTTTATAGTCGCGCGGAATTTTATAGCTGACAATGTGATTAAACGATCGTTAATCGAGCGCGGTCGAAAACAAGCGATGTAAGAATGTCGACGAGCAATGCCATGACATTACACGGGTACGGGGGGGGAGAGGAGGGGAGAGAGGGGCAAAGATTAAATTCGTGAAAAATTATCTCGGGCGGAAGTTGGTCGGGCGGAAAAGACGGCGCGAAACAATCCGATGAAGCGGTGCCTGATTAATTGCGGTTTTCGGCCGTCGAGAAATTAACGGTCTTCCTTGGGCTCCGTTAACGCCTCGCCCGGGGGGATCCCCGGGGATTTTTCAGGGATAAAGGGATAAAGCCAACGTGGGGCGCGAAACAAGACAAGTTCCTTCGACAGGTGAGGAGAGGTGCTCATAACACGGTCATTATTCAAATTTTGCAGCCATCAAGGCGGCCGTTCTGGCTTTGAGAGCGAGGAAATTAATTTTCCCGCCCAGAAGGCAAATTCATTCTCGACAAATTAGCTGGATTCTAACTCGATAATCGATAATTTCGAAAATTTCGGTAACGATTAATTATTGGAGGGAGAAATAATTCGAAAAAAGGGATATATCAGTTTCACGATATTTTAAAGTTCTCACATTTTTTATGCATCTCTATATATATATATATATATATATGTTACTCATTTACATATACTTATATATACAATTCATATATGCTACTCATATATATTATTTAATTGTATTGAACATTATACATTTGTCTCATCATAGTCTCATAATACAATATATTTTCAAGGAAATTTGAAATAACACGTCAATAAAATGCGGTGTCAAATCAATGATTTATATCCCGCGGTATCTCAACAACTCGCTGTCACTTTATCGGCAATATCTTCGCTCCGTATATGTCATAACTTTTTACAACGATCGTATCTTCGTAATGGATACACAATAAACTCTCCCTGCGCTCTCGTCCAGACTTGACCCCGTTGAAATTTAATTTTCATATCAATCGTCCCTCTTCCCTCTTTGCGCTCCCACATTTTCTCAGCCTCGCTTATCGCACACCCGATTTATCCGCTGATAATACGCTTGAGCGCGACATCCTAAGCGAATCCATAATTATCGGCCGACACGATCGGCCGCGCCGTTTCGTGCCGCATTTCCAGCGCTAGATTGACAAGTGCAATTGCAGCGATAGAAAATGGAGGGCTGATCAATTTACGGATAGCAGCTGCAGCGCGTGCACTTCGCGTGACACGCCGCAGTTAGAGAGACGCATCGGCGCAAGTACTGTCACTGATACGATAAATAGCTACCTGCAACACGAGCCTCTCTCTCTCTCTCTCTCTTTCCCTTTTGGGCGGCTTGCGATTAATTTAATATGCGCCGATCAACGGGAGAGAGAGAGAGAGAAAGAGAGAAAGAGAGAGAGAGAGAAGTGCAACGCGTATATTGCAGATATATCCGCGCATCTCTCTTTCTCTCTCTCTCTCTCGGCATCGAATTGACCGATTCGACATGTTTTAGTCGATTATCGACGGCGCTGCGGAAGAGCCGAGGCAGTAATTAAGCCCGATTAAATTTCCTGCGCGCCTTGCACCCGTAGTAATTTGCGCTCGCTCCTCGTCGCGCCGCGCGCGCAACGAGCCAAATGAAATTCATTAGCCGCCGATAGCGGAGCAGCTCTCTCTCTCTCTCTCTCTCTCTCTCTCTCTCTCGCTTTCCCGTCTCTGCGAATATGCCGCGTCCGCTTACGACGACACATTCGCACCGCGTTTCGTAGTAATGTATTAAATGCTGGAAAACGGGCGCGCGCGGCGAGATTGCGCCGCGGAAAGCGATGAATTACAGCTGCGCGCCGTTGAAGGATTCTACCCAGTAACTCCGCTCGGTGCCAGGTCTTCGCCGATAGCGAGAATACAGTTATGGCGTGCCACGTAACTCTACACTAAGAACTGTAAAACAATTACGGCGCAATAGCTTGTTCCGCGTATCATTGTAGATTGTAAAGGAAAAGAAAAGGATCGACCGAAACCTTGGGCAAAGTGCCTCTTTTGCAGGCAATTGAATGCATCTTTAGATTCTTGCACCTTGAGATTCTTAGACACGCTCTTGTTTTTTTTTTTTTTTTTTTTTTTTTTTTAGAAAAATAATATTAAGTAATATTTTTAAGTAAGTATTTTTAGAAAAACGACTCTGATGATTAAAGATGTATGTGTGTCAAAATATGTCAAAATATTGACAGAAGCATGAAAATTTTGTAGAGTGTTTTATTATTTTTTTCTAAGTATCTGTGTAAGATTTGAGCAGAATTCTCTTACTTATTTGGAAATGATTTAAATTTAAAGTCAGTATTAATTTATGGAAAATCGCGTCTTGTAGCACTTATTGATTTGACAAGGAAAAAATATCGTCGACAAAATAAAAATTCTCACATATATTAAGAAAAATTAATATTCTAATAAATGTTTGTATAAAATTTGATTTAGATAAACTCGTTTAAAAGTTAATTTACGATCAAAAGTTTTTGTCAAAAATTAGGAAAAATATTAATTATAAATATATTTGCTTTCATGAAGATGTTAAAAATTATATTATTTTGTGATATCTTAATTCTTTTTATAATTCGCATTTATTTATTTGATTTTTTATAAACGTAATTTTTTTTTTTTTTTATTATTTTGACAGTTTGTTGTTACTATTGTACAGCCAAAACATAATAAAATGGATTATCTAAAATTTCTTTCGCACACTCGAATCTGAAAATTCATCAAACAAAAATGTGTCTGAATGTATAGAAAATTTTTTACATTGTAGGAAAAATATTTATGAAGTCTTTTTTTAACACTATAGCTAAGATTAATATCTATGAAAATTAATTATTTTCAAATATATTTTCTTCAAATTATTGAAGAAATTATTTTTTTATACATACAATGAAGTAAAGTGTCAAAATACATGGATATCAAACCTTATCATCGGGTAAACCAAAGGTAAGATCAGATAAATGATTTATTTTTCATAATCGCGGACAATCGTGAAATTTGTATAGGTCATGATATTGTTATTATCTTGTCATTTATTATATCTTATCGTATCGATATCGCGATTTTTATAATCAGAGATAATCAAAGACAAGAAATAAAAATATCAGAATTTCGAAATATAAAACTACTTCGTGAAAGTAACAATTCAAATTTCGGAACGAATTATCGTTCCGCAATTAAAATATACTTTCAAAATAAATAGTCCGAGACAATCATCGTTAATAGACTCGATAGTCCCAACTAGTTTGATGAAGCTCAAGAGACCACGTAAAGGCGTCTTTGGAGCGCAATCGAATTTAGTGAATTCATTAGGGGACGCGCGGTTCTTTTCGGGGAATTGTGGTTGCATAAATCGCGACCGCGCAAACACACACACACACGCACACAATGCAGTCGAAGAGGGCGAGCGTGTTTTCGCCTGTAAAGACTGGTGTACCAACACAACGCGGCCGAGGGGTTTCAGGAAGGAGCAACAAGTGTGACATCCCTTACCCTCTACCTTTTACCTTCCCCCTTCCCCTCCGCTCCCCCCCCCTCTCCCTGACCGCCACAGTGGCACTCTTCGGGTTCGACCTACCTACCTACCCTCGAGGGGCAACCTTTCTTCACCTACACAAGTCCACCCTTCCACGGTATAGGCGGGAAAATAATGCTCGTGTGGCGCACGTGTGAGGCAAGGGGATTCCTGCCCGAATCGCAAGAACTTTCATATACTGGGTGCGCAAAGAATAATTGCGCTAGAATTAACGGAAACGGAGGAAGATTTAACGCGCAACAGCTTTCTTTATGTAGCTTTCTTTATCTTTGTATATCCAAGCGAGGTTATAGGTGTCTTATCACACATAATATTATCATAAAATAATATTTAATATTATATGTGTATATATAATCATTTAAAAAAATTTATTTAATTAAAAATTTATATATACAATATATAAAGAGTATAATATATAATATAAAATATTATATATATATATATATATAGATAATTGTTGTCGAAAAAAACTTTGAAAAAAAAGAAAGATTTCGTTATTAATTATTTTCTAAAAAGTATTCTTGTTTTATTCTTGTTTATTCAAGATTTTACATTTTTTTTCACTCCTAAAAAGATAAAACTTTATGTTTTAAATAAAATGTATTTCAAAATAAACGTTGAAACACATATATATAAAGAAGTGGAAAAAATTAAACGTGATTCCACGATAAATTAAAATGAATATATAGGAAATATAAAATGCAAAAATAATTTCTTAACAGCGTTTTTAATGACGTACGTTGACTGAAGTACCTCGATACTGCATGTTTCCATTATAATTTAACGCTTCTATCTCGTACGACGTAATATTAATGCTATTATAAATATCTGAGAAATTATGACCCTTTCCCCTCGACCTCCCCCCGCCGCCGCCGCCGCCGCTGCCCTCCTCCTCCTCCTCCTCCTCCTCCCCCGCCCCCGCCGATATCGTCGGCGATTGATCCGCGCTTTCTGAATATTTTATTCCCGCATCTCGGAATTTTGACGAGTTTCGACGCTAATGCACATTAATCGGAAGAATTATGAATTCGAATTCCCATTGTATGAGAGAAACATACAATTTTCGTGCGCGAGCTCATAGCCTGCCCCAATCAGCGAGGCACGTAAAATCCATCAAATATGTTCCAATCAACTTTGCCATCTCCATTACACAAAACGTTATTGCATTCCTGCGGCGGATATGATTCATCCATACTTAATTATGATTACAAGTGTAGCATCAATCGTTATTAATCTCTGTCGAATGCGCGGCCATGTTCGCCGGGATCCATTTTAATTACTTTTAATTCGCGCGTTTTATCTAATTATTAAAATGAACATATATATATATATATATATATATATATATGTGTGTGTGTGTGTGCGTGCGTGCGTGTGTGTGTGCACGCGGCGCAAAAACATGCGCGCGCGCGCATCGAAAAACACAGAAAAGTGTTGCGGGATATGTGGAAAAGTAAACAACGATGGGGGAAAAAAAAAAAAAAAAATCCACGCCGGATAATGTAATAGACGAAGCCTGCTTATTTCAAACGCTTTGCAAATTCTCGAATATACTGATTGACATTGCGCGCGAAAAACATATTATTCCTGCGCTTAAGCGACATTTATAGAAATTATTCCCAGCCTGATTGATTAATCGTCTTAATTTATGGCGACCCTCTACTATTTTTAGTATCTTGATTTTTTGAAAAAAAAAAAAAAAAAAAAAAAAAAAAAAAAAAAAAAAAAAAAAAAAAAATACATTTCATATCATTCCTTTATGTTATCTGGGAAAAATATATTTTATATAATTTTATACTTTATATTTGATATCATTTTATACTTTTGAAAAAATATATATATTTTCTATCACTCGTATAATCGTTATTAAAAATATTAATAGCAATCCAAATATAAGTATCAGAATTAAGAGGAAATTGAGATTATTCGCGCTAATATAATAACCCGTATTAATGTATTATTTCTAATGGACGATCAATCATTTTGCCATGGGTATCGTTTAAATCGTCAATAAGGGTGTCGTTTATCCTATTCGAGAGTCCGCATCGCTCGCGCATGAAGAGGAAAGGTGCATCGTGAATCGCGGATGCGTCGTCGTTCGCTTTCACGGTGGTGGATCGTAGGGAACTGCGAAGCCGTCAAGGGGATAAGCGCGAGCTCGAAGGGGGTTGCGGCGGGACGGAAAGCGAGCGAGAGAGAGAGAGAGAGAGAGGGAGGGAGAGGGAAAAAGGTTGCGAGGACACCAGTTGCTAGGCAGCGCCTCTCAATCAGCGTTTCGCCTCACGTTCTCGAAGCTCTCGCTACAACCGGGTGCACCTCGTAATGCCGCGTTCTTTATCACGACGATTTATGTACTCGCACAATCGCATGCGAGCGTTCACACCGGATGTACAAGGTGTCGCTGAAATAATCGAACGGGAAGTATGCCGAGAAAATGTCATCTTTCCTTCACGGCAATTAGACTGTTAGTTATGTCATCATTAATCTTAATAACTGAATTTTAAAAGGAACGAATTAAAATTTTGTCAAAGACGTCTATTTGTAAAATTAAATGCAGATTATATATATATATATATATTTTTTTTTTTTTTATTCAGCGGTTATAATTCTTTTTTATTTCCATTATTAATTAATTTTTAATTACAATCCTCTATAATTAAATTCGTTCGTATTCTGTCAATTGTATCAGCGAAAAAAATTAATGTAACATATTGTGTTTATTAAAAAAAAAAAAAAAAAAAAAATCATTGTTGCTCTTGAGGAGCATCGTTTCTCGACGCAAAAGACACCGCGTCGCGGTTCGCTCGACGACATCAGAAGGGTAGAAAAGAAGTCTTAGAAATCGTCAAGAGAAATCGCGTTCAAGAGAGTCGACCGAAGCTCTTTGCCTTTCCGCGAAGAAATGAAGAAGGCAGAAGTGGTTGGTCGCACAGAGAGAGAGAGAGAGAGAGAGAGAGAACGATAAAGGTCCGCGGCGGGGAGATGAGGGATGTCAGGGAGCCGGGAGGCGTAAACCTCGCGTAATACGTGGCAAATTAGCATTGGTCGTCCCTCGTGATGACAAGCTCACCCCTCGCGCAACAAGCTCCTTCATCATCTTTTCGCGCGTCGCCCTCCGTTCGGCCTCCTTCCTCCCTTAAGTGCGATGTCTTACCTGTCTCCTCATCTAGATAGCCGCGCGGGGCTCTCTCTCTCTCTCTCTCTCTCTCTCTCTCTCTCTCTCTCTTTTGAAGGCAGTAATTAAAATGTTTCCACTCGCGCGAACACGCGTGTAGAACACGGATTTCGTGTTAGTGTTAATATAATTAGTGGCCCAGAGGGAACTATTAAAGAGAACCTATCCATCATCCGCGCTTCATTATTCGGTTCGAGAATTGATTTTAAGATTCTCGGATATATAATCGCAATTTATTTCGGAAATTTCAATTTGACTGGAAAATCAATTTCAACTTTAAGTCCTTTTTCAATTCTCCCGTCATATTTATTTTCTCCAATCTTGATCTTAAAATTAATATTAAAATGATATAAAAATTATTTATTTTCCCCAATTTTGATATTAAAATTAATATTAAAATGATATAAAAATTCATACTAATATTATAATAATTTTACTGCACAAATAATAATGTCAAAACACTCTGTGGAAGAAAATATTATATAAATATTGCGACGCCGAATGTGCATATCGGGGATGCAACGAATGCGTGGAGAAAAAGGGCGGGAGGTGATCGTCGAAAAAAAAGGAGAAGGGAAAATGGGCGGGAGGATACGAGAGGGGGGAGGGGGGAGGGGAGGGGAGGGGAGGGGAGGGGAGATGAAAGAAGGGAGGGTGCTCTTCGACGTGGGTTAATTGCATAATAGACTCTCATCCCCCGATGAGATGTTTAACGAACTACCACTCGATGTGGTACAAGGTAGCTCTGTAGTTGAGCGCGGTCAACGGCCATAATCGGTCAGCTCGTACATAATGAAGCATTCTTAATCGTAATGGCGTTAGCTGAAGCTTCGCTGACCACTCTCCTAATCTTCTTAACTCTACTCTGCCGTGCCGAACTCGCCTGTATACCTGCGAGAGAGCAGATTCTCTCTCGTCTACTCGCTTTTGCTGCAACGTGATAGTCTAACGAGTCTGCTGTGCATAACCAAAATAGACGTCTTCCGATTATCGATACAAAAAACATAAAGTAACTGGCATTAGGGTAGGCATTTTGCAAAACAATTAACGTGACATTTTACGTATATTATTATGTTGATAAATATGATTAATAAAAGGTTAGAGTTATTATTAAATATTAAAATGCAGAATATTTATTCGCGTTTATAGCGAATATTTTTTTTTATGACAAAGTATTTGAATTATTATTTATTATTTATGAAAATTATTAATTCTCCAGAACTCTTGACATAAAGCAATATCAATTTTTATATTTCAAGATTTAATATTAATTTTAAGCTTTAAGATTAAAATTGAATGACAAAATTATCTTCTTGTTTAACTTTAAGCAAACTTAATATTGATCATCTCATCGTTTATTCATCTTTCGTTTATAGGTATAAAAAAATATAAAGGAACTGACACTATTTTTTTTAAAACAATTGCAAAATAATTTAAGTAACATTATAAATATACTATCATGTTGATAAATATGATCAACAAGATAGAGATTATTGTAAAACAAATAAAAATAAATAAAAAATATTCACGTAGGAAATATTGTTCTAACAATAGCAAAATATTTGTCTAAGTTTTAGGATTGAAACAACAAAATTATCTAATCTTCTCGTTTCATCTTAAACAAACTTAATCTGCACTCAAGATAGATTTAAGCTACTCCGTAGCTTCTCAAAAGTGGCGAGAGAGAAGGCCGCGACAAATTGCGTAATCTCGTTTCTTTCTCTTTTTTTTTTTTTTTTTTTTTTTTTAGGAGCTCGCGTCAATTATAATAGTTACAACAGACGGCCAGCGGGGTGGGGTGAGGGGGGGAAAGCAAACCGCGTCGAGTCATTTGGCGCGCACGTACTCATACGTGCGTGTGAAGGATAGGAGGACGGGCGGGGCGGGGGAGGGGGAGGGGGGAGGGAGGAAGTTAGGGGTCATAAAATTTTGATTATGACGCAAGAAAAGGAGCAACTCAAAACTCGGCATTGCATTTGCATAAAGACTCCCCGCGGGGATAGGGACGGTGGAGGAGGGGAGGGGTGGGGAGGGGAGAGACGTCTGTACGACAAAGCGCGCCAAGAGAAACGGAAAGAGCGAGGGAATAAAAGAGCGGTGGGAAGCTGACATTGCGTGGGAAGTGTGTGCGTTTGGCGAGAGATGCTAATAAAGCGGTCGTTGGGCGAATAAGCGAACGAAACGGAGACGCTCCCTTGCCCCTCTGACATTTCGCGAATCTATGAGCAATAATTGTCAAGATTGGAATTGATTTCGCCTCGCGCGAGTTGACCCGATTCCTGTCTCTCTCTCTGTCTCTTTCTCTCTCTCTCTCTATCGATTCTGTAGTTTCTCTCTCAGGAAATTAAGAAAAGTGGCAGATCATGGCAGATCGCCGGAGGTACGATCCGGTTTTTTGCGTTTAATAAGAGGAGAAGAGGAAGACAAAAAAATAAAGAGAGCGCGCGGATTGCGTTTCGAGAGACAATGTACAACGCGGTGACTTTAATTTCTTCTTGATTGAAAAGAATCGCGAGAGCTCTCTCTCTCTCTCTCTCTTTCTCTCTCTCTCGGAGTCCGCGAAAAACTACAGGAAGGTAAATTAACCATATTTCCAGTATCGTTGACGGTAATTTCAGCGAGCTTTAGGATTGCAGGGTGTGAAGACAGAGAGGTAGGAAAATTATTCCACCTCCTCCTCTGATTTCTATTTCGATACGGCTTTATTTCGATCGGTGTACGATTTCGCACGCTTTACCCCGCTATGCACACAATATATGCATGCATATATATGGAAGATGGAAAAATCCCGAGCGATACTTATCGCGATAACAATAACGCACGCTCTCGGCGCGATGTTGTTGCTGATCGGTAGAATGATCCCCGGAACAAAGTCGGAAAGGCGAGTGAGAATGAGACTTTGAAAGGGTGGCGAAGAAGAAGGGAAGTGGTGGCGCCGAGGATCGATTGCCAGGCCGCGATATTACCATAAGCGTCCCCCCCCCTCCCCCCCTCTTAATCCCAAAAGTGTGATAAGAACAGCTCTATGACAGCTCTTCGTCGTATTTTCCCTTTCAAATAATTGAAAGGACAAAGCTAGTTGCTCTTTACACTCGCACTTTACTACTCGACTTAAAATTTATTCACGGTCATCTAAGGCTTGAATAAGGAAAAAAAAAAAAAACATTTCATAAATTTATAATGATAAATGTAATAATATATCGTGGATGATCCTAGGAATAATTCATTCGAAAATGATTTGGATATAAAGCGAATGAATTTTGCGCCGTTAAATATTTTATTTCTAGATTTTCGCGATCGTATCATGTGGGGGATGGGGGTGGGGGGAGGGAGGGGAGGTGGGGGCTCGGTATCGCTGCAACATCACAGAAATATCCGCCGCAGCCGCGCAATATGCATAAAATATGAATATTACAATATTAACCTTCGAATCGTCGCTGTACAACACAACAGCGGCGGCGCGGCGCTTCGTCGCTCTCTGTACACGCGACGCGTTGCTAAAACGCGATATTAATATCCCCGAAAATTTCGCCTGCCATCCACATCACGATTCTGTATATTCTCTCATTTACAACGAATTAATTGATGTCTTTGCGGTGGCGCACGCGATCGCACACCTCATCTCCCTCGTCTGTGTGTCGACACGATGCTACGATGTCATTAACCCTCTTTTGCCAGACCATTATGTATCCCGTGTTTTTCCGCCCATAATTCTACAGTCACTCAGTATTCACTCTGCTTACTTCTCCGTATATAAAATACCGGTTTTTCATAGTCGTATGCGGCTTGTTACGTACATCCCAATTCCTCGTCATTTTTATCGCTCTTATCTTTATTTCACTTCTCTATCTTTTGCCATTTATAATAATCCTTTTGTTTATATTACATGTAGAATATAAAAAGAAAAAATGGTAAAACTGCGTGAAAGGTAATATATTTCCGATTTTATCGCCACTTAAATATGTTGCAGGAGAGATTCTTCTGAGTAATTCGCCGCAGGAAACAAGTGGGGGACGGCATTGGTTTAGGAGATACAACAAATTAGAGTTTCACAATTTTAATGCTTGTTGTCAGGTATTATAAAGTAATATTAGGAGATGTTTGTGTACGTTGTATTTGTTGTAGAGCAGACGTGGAAAAAGTGTTTGTTTACATTTATGGAATAGATATACGGTCATGGATATTTTATCAATAATGTGTTTTATCTATTTTTCGCAGTTCGTTAACAGTTCTCAACATGCAACTACACGAGTTTGTGAGTTCTGTCTTCAAAAAATATTATTTATCGAATGCGTGAGCGGGGGAAGGGCAAGCCGAAAAACACCTA
>JBCEZV010000022.1:1228038-1247569 GCA_039654365.1 Cataglyphis livida
CGCTAGTTATTTTTTATGAGACATTACTCAGAAGAATCTTTCTTACAACATATTTAAATGGCAGTAAAATCAGAAGTGTTACTTTTTATCCATTTCACAATATATATATATATTATAATTATTTTCTCTGCTATAATTTTATTATTAATTACAATTTTTTTTGCTGCTTCTCATATATCATATTCTTCTACCTTCTTCAAAGAGTTATTTTTCTCATATATAATAATATATATTACTTGTTTAATTAAAAATGTAAAAATTCGTGGAACGCAGATCGGTAAGATTTATAGACGGAGTTTCTAAAAAAATTCCGATTTCTGTTCCCATAGGTGTAAATCTTCCGAAGGTTTAGAAGGGTTAACGCGCACAATATCGCGCGTCATAAATACGGCGAGTCAATTATCTCATCAATAATGCAACCGCACGTGCGCGCATGTCGCAGTAAAAATTACCAAGAGAGCCTCGGGGCGAGATCGGGACGACCAGATGATCGGCCGGAGATCTCTTTCGCGATGTAAAACGTTAACCACCGCGCTCAGAAAGAAATGGCCGTTTAATGACAAATGGCGAGAATCGCTCTCTCTCTCTCTCTCGCTCTCTTATTATTTATCTTCTACTGATTTCGCCTGAAAACGAGGAATAAACTATGCAAACTCGCGCTTTGCGCTTCGCCGATAACGCCGCCGCAAATTGCACCGCGCGATTTCGCAGTAGGTCATAAGGTCTCGGACGCAACAGCGCGAGCGCGTCTTCTTGAAATTATTCGCCGGCTGCGATAAAATAATTTTTTCACGCGTTAAGCCTCGAAGGAAAGCGCCATTTAATGTAAAAAATAAAACACGGAAGAAAACTGAATTATAACGGTATCGCTAGCGATATAAAAAAAAAAAAAATAATAATAATTTTGCACGAAAAAAAAAAAAAAATGCATTTTTCTCTCAATTTTTTCTCCTTTTTAATTACGAATTAATTATTCAAAATTGCTATTTGATTTTGTTTTAAGGATCAATACAGATGTGTCAAAATTTCATAGCTGCTTGCATCCTCGCGATACAGATAAGAGTGTAAATCGACCGTTCGTTCAAAGATTCGCGGGTCGGGGAGGGGAGGGGAATTTTGGAGATAACGAAATAAAGAAACGCCGAATCAGAGGATTCACAATACATTAACAATTACATGAATAAATGCGGCGAGTAAATGCAGATTTAGCGTCACCATCATCGCCCTGATACGATCACGCCGGGCATAAACGTCGATATTAACCACCCCGTGTGAGGTAAACAAAAAGTGGTGATGATCGAGCACTTATGGCAGTGAATATTATACGCGCGCGCGCAGGCGCGATTATTATGGTTGATGCAATTTTATCATTTGTATACTATCATATGCGGGTTTGCGCAAAACCATTCTCGGGTATCACTCGCTCTCTCGCCATTGTATAGCCCATTGTATTTGCATATAAACGAACTATTTCGAGGTTATACGGCGCAAGCTATGCCTGTTAGTCGGCCGCTAAATTTTAATAGGGACACACACGCCCCGGCAACCTTGGTAAAGTAAAACCGAACCGGTTCAATTTGCGAGAATATTATTGTACATGTGTTTCGCCGCTCCACTAGACGATGGCAATATCGCGAAAGGGATATATACGAATCGAAAAATCTCGCCGAATTTAATGTATTATAATTACTAAATTCCAAAATTATCACGCGATTGATGTTAACAATAGTTACAACAATTAATTTTTCATGGAAAAGTTGAAAAATTCGTGTGTTATTAGATATGTCAGATTGTATCAAGTCTTATTGTCAGATTGTATCAAGGGTTTTAGGCAACCCCTAAACTTGCAAGATGATCCCGAGATCTGCAGTTTCCGATCAATCTCCGATTTTTCTGTATTTCACGCTGCGATTTCGAGCATAATCGCCGATTGTCATCCAGGACGAGAAAGATGATCATCGATCGTCCCGATTTCTCCCACGCTCGACGAAACGTGAGAACGGCTGGTTGGATTAATTCCGAAACTAGTGTACACTCTCGGCTGTACACGCAGCATCCTGCACGACTAGGTCCTTTTATGCAAAAATCCCGGCCATTCAAAGGAAGGGTTGGCCGCCGCATGAAAGCGAGAGTCTGCGAGAAAAACTTATATACGGTGATCCGTACTCCCTCACGAAAAATGCATCTCCGATGCCAGGAACGAGATAGAAACTTCTTCATTACGTCAGAAAATAAAAAAAAAATTCAAAACATCGTACAGACACCTAACCTAATTTAAAAATTTGTAAAAAAATGAATATATATATATATCCCTAATTAATTTGATTTTAATTAAAAGATTTATATATTTGTGAAAGAATGAATTCTCCTCTTCCTTTTCTTTCTCTAATTTTAAATTTAAATCATAGAATACATAAAAAAAAAACTACCTTCGCACATCTCTCGCGTATTAAATTTATTATATATAAATTTTAATGACTTCTTAGAGCATATTGTATAAGTTATATATTTTTTCCACATTTTGTGCTTTAAAATATACTAAAAAAAAAAAAAAAAAATCGGCGCGAATCACCCGGTATGTGAACCACTCCAGCCTGCGCGTTTAATCGATGCGTCTCGACTGTGACATCTGTCGACTTTGCGCTTCTTCCCGATATCGCACGCGTAAACCCTTTCGGCGCTATTTCCCGAAATTCGTATAAAACCGCTCTTTCAAAGGGCGGCCAGCTGCCCTACGGGATTTACCCATTCTGATAAAATGTGGAGAGGTAAAAGGGGGAAATTGGCCGTTAAATAAAGGCGGGGGAGAGAGAGAGCGTGTGTGATCCGGGCGAGCCGGACGCATGCGAAACGGATTGCGCTCTCGGGGTCCATCATTGTCACATCTCGCGGAATAAGATACGCAACTCGGCGACTCGGCCAGATGCAATTCGAGCACAATGCTGGAACTGCGACAATGATAGAGCCAACTATAAGCATATCGGCTTCGTCATGACGGCGACGATTATTATCGAACGACGCGATTTCGTCAGGGTACCGCCACCATGGGGGCTGCCATCGGTCGTACACCCTCCCCGTTCTAGCGCGCACGTGACGATCGAAAGAATATCCATACGTCAATGTCTATCTGTCACACAGCCGCACGTACGTACGATCGCGGCATGCCTCGCCGCCGAGATAAATACGTAGTATTAAATGCCTGGCTCTCTCCGGTCCACGTATATACACACTCGTGAGGAATGCGCTACGCAGAAGGCGAGCTGATAGTGACTGTAAAATAACAAGCGATGCCTTTGGATAGGTATAACGCGTGATGCTAGTCGCTGCCACTGAAGCGGAGCTGAGTAAGACATTCTACGACGCTTGAGACTTCCTGTTGTCGGAAGCGACTGTTGGAAATATATCGTAGCGTCTCATTATAAAAAATTTGGAGTATAAGTAAAAAAATTGGCGTGATTATACTTTAGTCGATTTGTCAAATTCATATGTATTCGTCTTTAATTAATGACAGAAATTTTTCATAGGAGGGTCACAACGTCATAAATTGATGCGTCCCGTAAATTGTATAGACAATAACAAATACGTACGCGGTCATAAAATCATATACGATATCTAAGTTATGTTGCAATGCATAATTAAATGAACTAGCAAAACAACGAACAAAAAAAAAAAGCGGAAAATCGATTGAGAAACTATTATAATTAACTGTCATAATTCATTTACTCGAGCGAACGCGTGATTCCATTGGACGTAAGCTTGTAAGAAACGGTATTTTGTAAAGGATTAACATGATAGAATGCAACGGGACAGTAAAACGATAACTCTTTGGATATGACGGAGCGAGACTACGCGCATCAAATTATGCGCGTAGCGTAGAAATTTATCGAAGCAAATCGATTCAGCGAAACGCATCGCTGATGCCTCGCCTACAAAGCGAGTCGCATATTTGATTTCTGATAAACGGTCGTTTTTTTTTTTTTTCCATATTTTCCGCAAAAAAAAAAAGAGGGATGAAATAAAAACGCATGAAATTTGAATAAAATTGCGGGCGATACTACTTTATTTATTTACTAATAACGCGTACGCACTACATTCTTATTCCGGAGCGGCGCGGTGTTTTTTTTTTTTTTTTTTTTTTTTAATTCGCATTACGGAATAAACACTGCGGATGTTCGATATCGAGTGTGCAAAATACCGCGAAAATTCCGGACGAAAAATAAAGGACGGCATTAACAGATGCAATGGAACATCGAAAGGTATGTGAGTACGCGTGCAAAACTCGAGACAGACTCGGATCCGACATGCGTTATATCGGAGAACATTTGCAAAAAATCAAAGCTACACGTAGTATCTCGCATTTTTAAAATATACATAGATTAAAACATATTAATAATAGCTTAATGTAAAATATACATAGATTAAAATAACAAATCGATAAAAGAAATTTTATTCTAGAAAGTACGAAATTATAATATTCTTTCGATCTAATTTATTTTTAACTGAAATATTCTTTGTAACAATTTATATTTTAAATCCAGTCGAATTTTTAAACGAGTAAATAAATAGATTAAATCAATAAGCCGCTTTTATTGCAACAAATAAAGATACAAAATATAAAAATTTATTGTTATATTTATTATTATTGATATATTATTAGATCATTATTATATTATTATATTATATTATTATTTTTATGATTATATTATTATTATTTTGTATTTATTATTATTATTATATTTTTCATTTTTTTTTTCAATTACCTATATTACATTTATATAATATGTAATATGTAATATATCACATATGTTACATATACAATACATATAATTAATAATTATATATTCATAATTATATATTCAAATAATATACATATATTCATAATTAAATGTCTATTTCGATATAAATAATAATAGAATTTTCAATCATTTTGGCGCGCGTTTATTTAATTGGCTATTTTTACTTTCATTTTCTCTTCTGGATCGTCGATCTCGTCTCGGGGGGGGAAAAAAAGGACCGACCAAAAGATCGCGATAGAGGTACCGGGAATTTTTCCCCGACATCGGAGAAACGACGCACTTCCGCGTCCATGGAAACTGAGCACCTGTTGTGAAGATGCTCACCTTTACACACACACACACACACATATGTGTGTGTAAAGATGAGCATCTTCACAACATATATATATATATATATATATACATATATATACACACACACACACACACACACACACACATATATATATATATATATATATATATATATATGTATGTATGTATATATACCTTCGCGTACCGCTTTTATGGCACGCGGGCACATACCTGGTGTAAGAGGCGTAGGTAGGTAGGTAACGGTAGATGTTTCCACCTATACTAAAAGGAGATTCAAAGTGAAAGGAGCCGGGAACCAGTGCTTCTCAATTCGGGATAGATATTGGAATGCGCGAAATTGGACGGCAGGCATATTGTGGTTGGCGTCTCGATTAAATACGCTATTTCTTTTACGCGATCCGTTTTATAAAACCAATTTTCCTCTAGAATCAAAAACGCGAAAGTTCGTTTTAAACTTTAACGTGAACGGAACGAAGGAACATCGTTAAAAATTAATTTCGAAACAGCTGTCAATAATGAATTTTATTTGTGAAAATATATATTTATGTAAAATATATATTTTCATAAAATTTTACAGAAAGCATACATAAAAATATTTTGCTTGCTTCTCCCCAAAATATCTGGCATTATTTTTATTCGCAAAAACACGAATAATTATCACGAGCATTATAAATTACAAAAATCCCCTAATCTGAATAATTATTCCTATATTTTGAAAATTGTTTTAAAAAATTTAATTAAATCCCAAGAATTTATTTTTTTTCTGTCATTGATGATATTATTTATTGTTAATTTGTAATTTTTTTTTTTTTTTTTTTTTTTTTTTTTCTTCAAATTTCCTTGACGACCTCGCGAAGGATTTTTTGAGAGACGCTGTTCTCTAAGTGTAACAGCCATATCGATAGTAACGAGCGAGCATGAAACGCAGAAATTGCCGGGTATTACGTTACGCATTTATAATCATACACGGTTATATAAAAGGTGTTTCAAACTTCGCGTATTTACATAGCAAATTCTTGCGGATTTGGCGTTCTTCTGTTTTCCCTTCCCGCTTGATCACCAACGTAAAATTAAGCGTCGAAAAGACTCCAGATTCTCTCGAGACAAAGACTCGACTTTTAAGACGAGATGGAATAAATTTCGATTATTCGCCTTAAATTTTTATTTCACTCAAGGATTATTAGCGGCCCGAATTTCAGACACTGCTCTTAACTCGGAGTTCAGTGCCTCTCTGTCATCCACAGAAAACACATCACGCGCCTAGGACACTCTGTACATGTATACATATACATATATATATATATATATATATATATATATATATATATATATCATTTGACACACGGACATCTACATACAAGCGTCACCTTCCACGTCATGTATATGCATGTACACGCATTACGTAAACGCACTTGAGCGATGTGACTACGCATAAGGGTGGCTTTATAAAAAATTCCATAAAGATCGATGGCGCCGTTACCATGGATATTGCGATCGCCATACGTTTAAATGCGCCTGCAAGTACATTTATTATGGCGGCTAGTGTCGCGTAACGATCAATTCGGACGAAGCGCAATGCATCACGCGACCGCGCATCTTGCCGATCATCGTTGACTGATGCTGTCATCGTTCGAGTCAATCCCTTAATATGATTAAATTTAATTTAATTACACGGAAAAATTATATTACAAAACGGATAACACGTCATAATTACTAATACAATCGAATAATAAATATTTATGAGTTGCGAATAATATATATATATAAATAAATAAATAATATATTTATATATAAATAATATATATAAATATATATAAATAATATATAAGTAAATAATATATAAAATAAATATAAAATATAAAATAAATAATATAAAAAATATAAAATATAAAATAAATAATATAAAAAATATAAATAATATAAAATATATATATATATATATATATATATTTTTTTTTTAAATAGAGGTAATGAATTATTGCTCTTTCGTTTAAACGTAATACCAGGTCTTTACCGCTGATGCTACTTCCGTTTCGAACCTTCCTTAAATAATTGGTTAGAGAACTCACGTGAGATTCATTAAGCAACGACGTAATCGGTAGTTCATGCCGAAGATGAGCCGGCTCGTCATTTAGTATTCCTTCCCAGGAGAGTCTACTTGAGTATTACTTGAATGGCACGCAATGCACCTGGCGCCTTATCTAGAATCTACGACTGCAATTTTGACGGACGCGACGAGCTTCCCGCGAATTTTCGCGGCAAATTTTTCGAGAAAACTGCACTCGTAATATTGTAAAGCTCATAGAGTTACGTATTATTTCGATTTTATTTAAATTTCGAACTTGCAGACTTTATGATACATTTTATAAGAAAAAAAAAAAAAAAAAATATATATATATATATATTTATAATACACTTTATATGAATAATATTAAAAGATATCATATGTTTTTACACTATTCGATTTTATTTATATAAATTGTGTTTAATTCGCGCCTTTTATAAATGAGATTGCAAGTTTAAGAGAAAATCTCACAGCTAATAGAGACATTAGAAGCGAAAAAATTTCGCAGAAAAAAAGAAAATATTCGCATAATCATCGTCGCTGAGATAATAGATCCTCGGCGATTGATTATGTAACGAGGCAAGGGCACGATCACGCGCGTAAGAAGACAACTGCTCAATGCAAACTGTTAACCTTCTGGCATGTCTTTTTTTCTACCTCGCATCCGTCGTCGTCGTATCGGATAGTCGGACGGCGTATCATTAAGAAATAGGATTTAATTTCTCATGTGATGATGAAATACTCGACTTGAATGTAATAAAGATACATCAGTTTCTCTGAATACGCAAAAATACGCAAAAAAAGAAAAAAATGCTTGCATATTTATTAATTTAATCAGAAATGCATAGATTACGCGGATATTTAATGACGAAATGCAAGACCGTGGATTTTAAAAGGAAACTTTTAGCGCGTAAAACATTCATAATTTATAAAAGATCCATTATATTCACTATAAATGTTACTTGAAATTTAATTCCAAAATTTGGGATACAAAGAGTATGAAATATTCATTTTTTTAGATATTTAAATGCATAATTTGTGAGATTATTTTAATTTCACCTGATATTTATTAGCATGACGTTTATTGTTTCCTTGTCCCCGTTTTTAATAACTTTGTATTTTTTTTTTTAAATTATTATTATTACTCACTTCTTATACCAGGAATTTTTCCCGAATTTAATTTTATTAATTAAATAATTCAATAAATATTTAGAAATATTATCAATTATTTAATAATTTCAATTCTTCAAGAACACTCGATTCTCTGTTTTTTTTTTTTTTTTTTTTTTGCAACATCAGTGCATCTCGCGCACTATCGGAAGATTAAAAATCGTTTTTCCCCGCAGCTTTTTATCTCGCGCGTCGCCAACGAGTTGGATCGCGCGCGATCGATCGATTGTGCGATCGAATGGGTGGACGAGCGAGCGAGCGAGCGATTGCGTAACTTACGTTACTTGCGTTACAAAAGCCGCAATCTCGATAACGACCTTTGCGCGCGACAGCGACGGCCTCACCACACACGTGCCTTCCCAAGGAATCCGAGCAGCCTGGCGTGAAAACCCACGCACGCACCTAGGCACGTATGATACGCACCTCGTGCATCTACCTACCTGTATGCAAGTACGTGCGATCGGAAAATTTATTGCGCGAATGGAGCAGCTCTTGTGCGGGCGCGAGTGAAAGAGCGAGAGCTCCGTCCAGGACCGGTTACGTCAATCAGTCGCCGTTAACCTTTCGATTCCCACAAGGCGGCGATTTATTCCCAATATATTTATATGCACTCCCTAGCTGTATTTCAGAGATTTTGAAATGAATATCATTTTTTTTTTTTTTTTTAGATTTGCATTAAACTTTGAATTTTGTGTCATTGTAATCGAGATTCTACTGGAGGGAGAAAGAGAGAGAGAGAGAGAGAAATTTTCTATAATTTTATTTAATAATTTTATATGCATAATAGATTAAATTGATGAAAATATTATTGAATTCTGAATTAACTTTGTTTAAGAAACTGTCTGCAATGTGTATATTTCAGAAGTACAGGAATAAAAATCATTTCTTTCAGGCTTACATTAAACTTTAACTTTCAAGTCATTATTAATTAAAATGCTTCTAATAAAAAAAAAAAAATATGTGAAATTTAATTTTAAATATCTATTTCAGAGATTTTGGAATAAAAACTATTTTTTTTTTTCAGACTTACTTTGAATTTTGAATCATTATAATTAAAATTTCTACACTAGAGAAAGAAAGAAAGGGAGAGAGATATTTTATGTATTATTCATAACCGATTAACTTAATAAAAAAAATTTTGAATAAATTCCGCTTAAGAAATTGTCTGTAATATGTAAAATTAAACTATGAATATGAAAATTAAAATTCGTTGAAGGACAGAATTTTAAAAAATTGTACGCCATGTTTTCATTATTTCACGTATATTTTCTTCTTTATGTATGTGTGGGTGATAATTATTTTTAAAAATACTTGTACTTCATGCTATTTATAAACAGAGAGCAAAAAAATTACACACAAAAGTAATCGCATCTATTCGACTCCTTCCCATTTAATTACATTTTCATCAAATGAACATCTTCGACGCAATCGATATTAAAATGATTGTAATTCTCCTACTTTTTGAAATTAAAATACGATTTTTGTGATTGGTAAACTGAACTATTTCGCGTGTTTCCACGCTTTCGAATGAGTATTAAACTTGAAAATAAAATCACAAATCTCTCATTCTACTGGGATATCCAATATTAAAATAATCAATACCGATAAAACAATAAAATTCTGTCAATAGTACGGAACGTAGGTCTCTTAAGAAAATTATTCCTTCTCTCTTTATTTTTCAGAAACATAAAATTCTCTCCTCTCTAATCGCTCTCGGCTGACGAGCGAGAGCGAAACCTTACCAGCGTACCGCTCTAAGTACGCTGACGCAGCAGAAGAAGCTGGCGGCTTCAATTTCGCACCAGCATCGCTGAGTGCACGCGTGAAAACGCGTGCATCTAGCCTAACCCGGGGCTTAATTAACTGGTAACCAGCCGCGGCGCCGACTCACTCTCTTCTCCCGCGAGCAGCGAGCTTTCGCATTCCCTCGACGTCGCCTCAAGGCCGCGTCATTCTCGCGACGTAGAACGAATAATGTCGGGAGAACCTCTCCTCCTCCTCCCCCTCTCCTCCCCCCTCCGCGTGCGCTATCTGCAATTTTATCGGGCCGAGAGGCCCGCGCGCGCGATGCGAAGAGAGACGGCCAGATCACGCCGTGGAGGCAAGAGAGCGAGAGGAGAGACGCTTATTTTCGCCTCCTCTCTCTCTCTCTCTCCTTCTCTCTGTTTTAGTCAATGTAATCGTGCAAGGTCTTGATCCTAGCAAGATCACCAGTGTTTACGTACGTAAGAGGTCACGGGGAAAGCTGATTCGCCGAGGAGAGAAAGCAAAGCCGAAGCTTTCGATCGCGGTTTCGTTAAATCCTCGTTTGGCTCGGCGTGAATTTTCGACTGCGAGATTGGATTAGCGGGAATTAACGGGTACTTAGATGAGTCAATTAGGGAATTTGTTTCAGCTTAAGCTCGCTGATTCGAGAGAGAGAGAGAGAGAGAGAGCTGGACTCTTAAATCTCCTTCATTTGGAATGCTTCACAATGGCGGAATGTATTCTTTGTGAGAAATTATTTTTAACTGTCAAGAGTATTGATAATGACACTTGAAAATGCATTTATCTAGACTTCAAAGAAGTTATCAAAATTAAAATTAAAAACAAAATACGTAATAAATTTTTCATTAAGTCGCCCATTCTTATCGCATCGAGTTATCTACATTTTTCTTTTTATTCTCAAGCTAAATATGTATATATATATATATTTTTTTTTTTTTTTTTCTTCAGATCTTGTGCTGTTGATAATTTTTTTTCTCCAATGCATTATTAAATCCGCGACATTTTTGAAACTACTTGCAAAAAGACATAAGAGATCTTATTTCTGGCACACGTGCTAGAATAATAATACGTTAGAATCTCGTTAAAACGCATGATGCATTTTAAGTACGACGCTTTCGCAGAAATCATTCAAGCTTTATAATCCATTTATCTCGATTTTGGAGCGAATGCCTTTTCCTGGTACGCCTACAATATCCACGCGATTGCGATTTGTACTTCTGGACGAACGTCCAAATTCGACGATGACGATCGAAAATGAACCCGAAATAAACTGAATCTCGGACTTGGCGTCTGATGGCGTCTCTCTTAGTGTGTGGGTACTATTTTTAGCTTTTTTTTTTTTTCTCCTGGTATATCACAAAAATTTATTCCATCACTTTTACGAAAACTTGTTACACAGGGTGTAGCAACAAAATGAATCACATCGCGAAATAATGATTTAAGCGATACTGACTCAAGTTTCTTTTCCTCTCCCAGGATATAAATTAATAAATTAGATTGTGACAATAATTTGACAGGACCTTTACTGCGTCATACAAATAATTTTTGATAATTAAAAATAGAGATAAGTTC
The DNA here is from genome assembly GCA_039654365.1 of Cataglyphis livida. Lineage (NCBI taxonomy): Eukaryota > Metazoa > Arthropoda > Insecta > Hymenoptera > Formicidae > Cataglyphis > Cataglyphis livida. The sequence goes on from JBCEZV010000022.1 coordinate 1,239,724, forward strand.
TAAATTAATTAGAGATTTGGCTGACAAAAGTAGCTCGTAAAATTTGAATTATTCCTAAAAGTCATGAAAAATTTCATCCACTGCTAGCTTGATCAAAGATCCATCTCAAACTTATCAAAGAGCGCGCAAAGCTGTCATTAAAAATTATCGCGATAAGGAACAAATATATGTAAATTACGGCAGGCTATGAATCTTATCAAGCTCATTAATCTAACGGGATTACAGGAAGGGGAAGGCACTCCTCCTCAAAATAGAACAGGTGCTACTGTTCGTCACCTCGTCTTCGCCCGTTCCCTCCCCCCCCCCCCGCCGCGCTCCAAAAAAAGAAAGAAAATAAAAAAAAAAAAAAAAAAAAAGAGAGAAAAACCATCGGCCGATACGGGACAAAGTGAGTGAAGTCTACTTCACGCTCGCGTCACGTGTGCTGCGCAGTCGCACGAGTTATGACAACGCGAGGGATAGAGGAGAGGGAGACGGAGAACGGGTTAGACGACGACGGTAGGTGGCTAGGTTGGGATGTCTGCCTCGTGTCGCGAATGTAAACGCCAAGTCGTCATATTAGAAGGTATCGGTGAAGCCGCTCCCCTCCCTCCCCCCCCCCCCGGCTCGTGTAGCAAGCTCGGTTTCACCGAGCAAGATCGTGTAGTAGCTGTAGCGCGAGGCGGGAGGGGGGAGGGGAGGGAAGGGGGTGGGAGAGGAGCGGCGAGGAGGATACTCGAGGAAGAAGAGGTTCAGTGACGTCATCGGCAACCTTGAGCACCGACCTCGGACAACGAGTCGTCCGATTTATCTATATGCACGCGGTAGAGCGAGGAAGCGCGCTGCCTCTTTCCTCGTCGCGCGTGCGCGCGAGCGTGCGAACGTGAACGCTGAAAATTCGGGATACGGATGTATCCCACAACAATTTGTCTCTCTCTCTCTCTCTCTCTCTCCGAATACACGTTGAATGCGTAGATTTTGGAAATCAATGATCTTGATTAACTGGCGAGTCAAAATCGACTGAATTAATATTGATTAATCAGCTTCTGTCTCTCTTGAAAATTAATTTCTTTCTTTTTTTTTTCTGCATAATTATTCGTGGAGGCTCTTATTAAAATTAATCAGTTGTTTCAAATCAACATTTTATTAATAACTTTGAATTTCAAAAAATTTGCCTTTATCCAAACTCACGTTGAATATGCAAATTTTCGAAATTAACAATCTTGATTAGCTGCTGAGTCAAAATCGACTGAATTAATATTGATTAATCAGCTTCTGTCACTCTTGAGAATTATTTTTTTATATATTTTAATTATTTCGTGGAACATAGAAACTCTAATTAAAGACTAATTAAAGGCGATTCAATTTTTTTATACGATTTCGTAAAATCGTCAAGGTCGCGGAAGAATCGCGGGCCTCGTTGTGAACGTACCTCAATTCAATTCCAGACGATCTGGGCCGATAAGGCGGTTAGCTCGGCATATTTTTGGTAATGCAAATCGTCGATCGCGATTAACGTTACGCTCCGTAAGTCTTAACTGTTAGCCTTGCTATCCCAAATTAATGCCCCGACCAATCCTATTACAAAATGCCCGCAATATTATCGAGTTCCTCCACTTTAAAAGACTCACTCCATAAGCCAATTATATGCCTCGAATGTAATTATAGCGCGAGACACTCGAAATAGTGCTATTAGAGATGATATAATCCTCGCTAATTCAATTAATTAATTAGAATACAGAATCGACATTGTTGATAGAATTTTAAGAAAAAAAAAAAAAAAAAACGAATAGCGTGTCTCGAGTATCTCGAATTCGATGAAACGATGACATGTGTTTCATTTACATTAAATTGACTGTGGATAGAAATAAAGTATCGATTGTCTAATGAATTATATTGATTTCCGACGTCTGCGTTACTTCTCGTCGAAAATATTTTCGATGACATTTGGGAGTGTAATTTTGGAGCCCTGACGGTCATAAATATAGTTTGGGGCTTATGAAAATTTTAACAGTTCCATTAGTGCCTCTGGATAAATGAAGGTGATCCAAATCTAATCATAATGATGCCGAAACGAGCCGAAATAAACTGAAAACTTATTCGCTGCCACGATTTTGACGGATACTATTCTTACATTTCTTATTTCGTAGAATTGATGCATGAAATTTCCACGTCTCAGGATAAAATTAAAAGTAAGAAGTCTGTGAGGCGATAAATTTGTAAACTTTATTTTAGACAACATTATAGATAAAATTAATTCTCTACAATTTCAAAAACAATTATACAAACATTTTTATTTTAATGAAATTTCTCAAAAGCATCTCACGATGAGACTAATAATAGATAAGATGAGATTAAGAATATTTTCATGATCGCATTATTGTTGCACATAAAAAAGTTACGTGTTTAATTATAATTTAAAAAAGAAATTAAAATTAAAAAAAAAATTTTTTTAATTAAAAAAAAAAAAAAATTAATTAAAAAGAAATTAAGACGTTTTTCGCAATAGGATGAAATTAAATCGACACGTGTAATTATACCACCTTCGTCCCATGCAATCTATCTCACTCGCACGATCATCATTGTACGAGTTAATTACAGAACTAACTACCGACTGCGAAAATCACAAAACGCTTCATCGCAACCGACAAAAGAAACCTCATTCTTCGCACATACGTCGTGGGTCTCGCTGACGCGTGCGTGTCCGCGAACAAAACGCCTTCGTAAAAAGAGCCTATTTACCGCAGACGGCAGTCTTGAATGCCGTCTGGAGCGGCGACGCACGGTTTCGCACGTCGGGGACCCCTCACCTTCGCGAATTCGAAGGTTGACGTAGGTCATGCTCCCAGACATAATCGCGATTATGCGCGCTGCCCCGGCGGCAACCGCCACGTGATACTCGGGCCTGACGACAAAATCTCACTTTCGGCTTGCCGCCTCGATTTACGAATATCGACGACTCCGCTTCTCCGTACGAGCGTGACGATTAGACACGATTATTATTATAACGGATTCACTGACAAAACAGACGCGGAACGTTGACGTAATTTTCCACCGAGGTCTCTCATTACGTCCGAAGAAGCGGAATTCGCATTGTTTTGTCCATGTAAGACCCACCGTGCACGCATCGTCTAGAAATTTTGCGTATCATTAAAAAAGAAATACTGATCATTCTGAATTATCTAAGACGGATGAGCATATAAATTATCGTTTTATCTATAAATTTTCTCATTTATTTTTATTAAATTGATTTAAGTGGGATCCTACTGCCACTAATCACCTTTTAAGAGAAGAGAAATTTATAATTTTGTGATTTGAAATCTATGAGAGTCTCTTAATTTTATAACTTCCATTTCACGAGGAATTATATTTATTTATTTATTATTTTATTTTATTTATTAATTAGATGAATGGAAAAAAATCTCGTTGATATATAAATACAAAAGTGATGTTAAAAAAAATTTATATATATATATATATATATATAATAAATTTATTATAAGTTATATTTGAAATTTGCTGAAGAAGAAAGAGGAAGAGAGAGAGAGGGAAGAAACAAAACAATATGAAACATGCTCTTTTGCAATTATGAATTACTCCAATAAGGATCATAATTTTGCGGGGAGATTGTAATTAAATAACGTTGGCGAAGTTTTCCGTATAAAAATTAATCGCGTCTCATTGAACGCGAAAGATCAGATAATCGCCGGATCGATAGCTCCGAGGATCCCTAGATGCATAGATTAGAGAGAGTTCGAAAGATTCGAGCATATATATATATATATATGTATATAGGTATCGGGCTCCCGGGGGCTCTGATATAAAACTAATTCGGCCGTCGGGCTTTAATTACGCGGCATGAATATGCAAGAAAAGCGAGACCGTAAATTCGTACATTGTGCGAAAAATATTGGCGCGGATAATTACGGTCGGTTTGAAAAGCGGGGCCGACACGCGAGGAAGGAGTCAATTCATCGGGCGCGAATATTGATAAAAAAAAAAAAAAGATTTTTTTAATTAAAAAAAAATAAAAAAAAAAAAAAAAAACAGAAAGAAAGAAGGAAGGAAAGGAAAAAAAAAAAAACGTCCCAGTTTTTTTTAAACGAGTCGCATACACGCGCCGATACGCGCGGGAAGTTCTCGCGCTCGGCGCGAGTCCTGGGGATCTCCGGGGAAATTAACGCATCTAGAAATCAAGGTATACCCCCATTTTGCGCGTGCGTATAATGACCTTTCTTTTTTACTCCGGCCGCGCTCGCGGAAAATAGACTCGATAAATATCGCAACAATGAAAAATACGCCGTTAATCGCGCCCGTGTCTGTGAAATATTATAATTAAAGCCATTGAACGTATCCGCGCGCGTTTCCAATATATACTTTTCGTTAAATTTATATCGCGACGATATCGAAAATATCTTCATCGCGAACCTTGAGTCGATCGATTGATTATTATATGCCTCGAACTGATTGATGAGAGAAAATGTCACTAAAAATTATTTTCTAAATATTGCTGAAATAAATATCTCGCGCTGAAATAAGTAAATTGAAGGGGGAGATAAAAGTAGATTACTTAAGATCTCTTATCTATCTGTGAATTGCTTTTTACTAACTAATAAAATATTTAAATATGATGAATTTCTCGAAGATGATTAAGACGGAAATATATGTATGTGTACGAAAACATTCATTTTTAGGACAATTAGGAAAATTCTATCTTGAAAGATTTTAAAGTATTTTCATCTCGAATATATTTATTCACTGATATATATTATCAGAGATATGTATTAAAAAATCGGGAAAAAAATGATATATAAAATTATATATAAATCAGGTTTGTGTGTAACTTGGGAAAAGCGAGAAAAACGATTTTTCGATGAATTTTTTTTGTAACGATATTGACGTGAAAGGTTGAATTGACAATATTGTTGCAATATTAATGTAAAAATGTTGATAATCAGAGAAGCTTTTTTTTTTTTAACGTTACACATAAATTTGATACACTTTAAGCTTGACTTTTCTTCCCGATTCCTTACTGATTCGGATCCTTCGGTACACAAAGACAAACGCTACATCTTTATTAACGTATCCGTTTTCTTTATCGCCCTCGTGTAAAATGCATCATCGAAGATAACGTTGACGCAGCTCGAGCGAATCAAAGTGCAAGTTTATTCACGCAGACTATAACCCTTGGAAGTGAAGGTACACACGTTACAGCGCATTACATCAAGCTTTGTCGCAACACGTCACACAGAGAAAAACAATAAGGTCTTTTAAGAAGTTAGTGTAACTCGAAGATAATATTCCTCTGTCTACAGGGTGGGCCCAAACGTTCCGGTCAGGCTTTTAGATTTTATAAGGAATTTAATTCTGAAAACAAAAAGTTCTCTATAAATATGAGTCGAAAAATACTTTCTTGAAAAATTAGCGTCTAAAAATCTCTGAAATCACGATTATTTTATACATTTTTAAAAATATTAAAAAAAGTTTTTTTAATAAAAAGTACCAAAAAAATTAATATGATCATAGGTTTCTTATAATCAATTTCAAATGTACAAAAAAATGTTTTGGCGGCTTTCTTAAAAATACTCTTCATTTTAAAAATACTCTACAGTGCTATTTTAATTTAAGAAAAAGAATTATTTTATTTTTAGGAAAGAAGAAAATTATTATTGGTTTCTTTCCAAGAAATTTATTCATTTTCTCTGACCGAAACGTTCGGACTCACCCTGTGTAATAATATATAATAATATATCGTCTTACATATATAATTTTAATATCCAACATAATTTAAAACTTTATATATCTTGCAATTCATTATTTTAATTTTTTCACTCGTCACCTGCAACTGTCAAAATCTCTCTCTCTCTCTCTCTCTCTCTCTTTCTCAATTCTCAACTCCCAACTCTCAATCCTCATTGCATTAGATTGGCCTTCCGCTCTCAGCTACTATCGAAAATATGAAATGAAGGTTCTATCCGGGCGACACGACACGATGAAAAAAAAGAAAGGGAAAAAAAAAAAAAAAAAAACCGAGTTCTTCGTCTCATCGATTATTTCAACCGTATCTTGAGACCGCGACGCGTCTCTCCGTCGCAGCGGAACGCAAATTCGTGTAAAACGCAAAGAAGGGAAAAAAGCGCGCGCCTCCGCGTTTGCGATTTATGCAACATTTATATCCTTTAACAATACAATCGGGCGGAGGACACCGGGGACACGTCACACATCTCGAAAAAGAACGTACACAGTCGCGCTCCGAGCCAGACGGAATATTAACAAGTCTCGCAGTCTCGCTGGCCGAGACCGGACTCTCCATTCACATTCCGTCTTTCGAGAATTCGAGGATAACGGGTGGGCATTAAAGAGTCGCGATATCGGAGGCGTCAAACTGGGTTTATTTTTATTTTTTTTATTTTTTTTTTTTTTTTTTTTTTCCCCTCGAAAAAAGAGGCGCATCAGCAGCGGGGAGTAAAGGCGCATCCTCAAACGACGGCGCTCACGGGTTTAGCATAAAATGATGACTCGAGATCGCGCGATAAATAACAATTTTTACGACTTCTTTCTATTTAATTACAAATATATACTCGCCGCGTCAAAGAGCATTTTAATTCGGTATGCAAATGCGTTCCGATTGAAACGTGACCTCGCGCGAAATTGGCCTTAACTGCACTCGTCATCCTCGCGATCCGGATCGTGTGAATGAAAAAGAAAAAAACGCCGTTAGATCGAGGACAATCATTGACTATCGGTAATTTCGCGCGATTATAATTCGAACCGCGAACAAATGCTTCGCACATTGCGAGCTGATCTTTGCTCTCGTCTTTTTAACAGACGATGATCTAAGAATCCGGGAATCTCTTAGGATCTAAGCATTTAAAGATTCCATGATCTAAATATCTAAGAGCAGGTCGTAAAAATCAATTTATTTCAGAGAGAATCCATTGAAAGTACTCGATAATGTGAGAGAATTTCGAAGATTAAAAAATCCGTAGATCTAATAATCTCTAAAAATTTTCGCGGATTCAAAGCGAGCCAAGCGACGTAAAAGACAAGCGCGTTCTCGAGATAACACGTGGCGTTGGTGAGGCCAAACTGCGGTATTGAATAGCTAATAAGCTACTAGCTCGCATTTACAACTCGCATAATGCGCGAGAATGCCGATACGATCGCGATCGCATGGGATTCGCGATTTATTAAAATATATGCATTGACTCGCACATCGCGAGCAACGTGGCCGAGGTTTTCCGTGGAAGAACAAAAAATCCTTTGTCATAAGATGCAATTAATTATCGTTATTAACATAAGATTCTCGTATACGTCGACATTTAAATAATGTAGTCGAGGTTGCTCCGTGCTCTTAAGAAACTCTACCGAGTGTCTCAGACTGAACGAGTGAATAGAAATATTTTCTGCGAACGGAACAAAAATATGAGAATATATAAGGATTTTGAGCTCTCTCATTCAATCTGAAAACTTGAATATTTAAAAATCTCAAAATTTAAGAATTTTGGAATTAAAAAATATAAGAATCTAATATTTCACGCTCTGAGATTTTCTAGAAATATGATAACGAGATTAGAGTAATTTAAAAAAAAAAATTTAGGCATTTACAAACCTAAATATTTAAAAATTCAAATTTCAGAATTTTGGAATTAAAAAATATAAGAATTTATAAATATTCCATCTATGATTTTATAAAAATATGATAACGTTTGAGATTAGAGAAATCTGAAAATTTAAGCACCTAAAAATTCAAGCATTTTCGAATCTAAATATTTAAAAATTCAAATTTGAGAATTTTGGAATTAAAAAATATAAGAATTTATAAATATTCCATCTATGATTTTATAAAAATATGATAACGTTTGAG
>JBCEZV010000022.1:1251405-1304540 GCA_039654365.1 Cataglyphis livida
ATAATGTATATATAATTATATAAAATATATAATATAAAATAAAATATATATAATATAAAATATATAATAAATATTTTATAATAATATATTTTTATATGTATTATATATATACATATATAATATATATAAAAATATATTATTATAAAATATGTTATTTATTATATATTTTATATATATATATATATATATAATATATTCCGAGATGTGTAAAATACTCGATATTCTTGCAAAATAAATTTTATTAATCATGAATTGTGAAACAGTCTGTCTGTCTGATCAAACGCGAATTTCATACACTCACATATACCCACGTAAATCTTCGTCTGCATCAAAATAGTCACTTTTACCGAAAATCCCCGCCGAGTATATAAATCAATAATACTCATCGAGCGAATGTCGAACATTGCGAGAAGGAGAGGCCGCGCCGGCCTAACCAGAATGCAAATCGTATTACGATGCCGTAAGTGTAGGGTCCATTAAGTCGCGCGATCGCCGTCATTTTCGGGCAAAAAAAAAAAAAAAAAAAAAAAAAAAAAAAAAAAAAAAAAAAAAAAAAAAACGCTCGACTCTTGTCGTAAGTAAAATATGGAAAACGACCGGGAACATCTTTCCTCGAACAAATGAATAATCCTCGCGCGTATTTCCTTCCGACTTTATCCCACACGCCGATCGCGTTTGCAGTTTTCAGAACTTGATCGTGAAATATCATGTTAATTATGTATAATAACGTACCGCATTTATACGCAATTAATAATGGCGCCAATATATAAATTTCGTTCCTTTCTCTCGGCTTGATAAAGCTAATCATTAAAAGCGCGAAAAACCGGTAGGCGAGTTTTTGTTGCATGTAAGAGCGCGAACGCGAATCCAAAAACGCGCTCCTGTCGCTCTCTTTTCTCTCTTTTCTGGACCCGCAGATCTGGTTACCTGCTGCGATGTTGCACGAAGGAGGATATCGAATGAATCTCGCAGAGCAGCGAGGACTTGCCGCGGTAGATTAACTCGATGCATTTAATTCGATGAAAATCTACGTTCGAAAAATTTCTCAACGAGTCTCAGCGCTAAAAATTTTGCATTCCGAGTGTTTCTCAATCCATTGCGATAAATGACGTACGTTTATCAATTTAAAAAAATATGGAGTTGTATTTATACACATATTTTATTTAAGAATATACACACAATTTTTAAGGAAAATTTCAAGAAAATAAGTTATTTGAATGTATGAGTAACCCAGATAACACACAATATTTATGATAAATATTCATAAGTTTTTATTATTTATTTTTTGAAATATTATATAAATATTTTATACATATTTTGTATACCTACATTAAAAGAAGAAACCTTAAAAACTTCAATATATTATTAAAATATAGAATATAATTAGAATTAAGTTAAATATTTTATACTATATATTTATGATATATTAAGTAAAAAATAAATAATATTTTGTAAATAATTTTTAATATTTTTATAAATATTTTTATGATATTTATGATCAATTTTTATGATCTGTTAAATTTAAAATCACAAAAATATTTATAATATATTTCTAAAATATTCAAATAATTATAAATATTTCATACATATTTTATATTAAATATTGTGTGCTGTCTGGGAAATGCGTATGAATAAATCGTTATCTTTCTGTGTGGGACGGAAATGTAGAAAGTGTTTCTTAATTAAGGACCGCATATACTGCATCCTTGCCATCAGATGCAGATGCATCTTGCATCTCGGGAAAGCTTGCGTAATCCAGAAAGCGCGCGCACGCGCGATTAATGACTCGCCGATGTTAATCGCGCGGGATATCGGCATGACGTTCGCGTAATCGTTTATCACGGGATCGGGCTTAATATCGATGTTAATTTGTTTCTTGTACATTGCCACCATCGTCACGAACATTAGCCCGAACAACGCGCTTGCGTTACGCTGAATCGACCGCGCTCGCAATTTTTCTTCATTTGACATTGTCCGGGCGGACTCGCGCCAATTCAATTAAAGGAAGCGAAGTACGGACGAAGAAAAGCGTCTTCCCACCCCCGCTGTCTACAAAATATCCCCCGATCGAAATGTCTTCTTCTCGAAGATTCTTCGCGTTTTTTCTCCCCTTTCAGCGTGAAAATTTAATAGAAATATATTTCTCGTCGTACGAAATTTTCGAATTTTTAACACCAAGTAAAAAGAAATTCAGCTAATTATAAATTATTAATATTCGCGTTCGCATTTTGCTTTTTAATTTTGGATTTATTTGGCAAGTTGTAAAAAAATGTAATAGCTTGTGCATTTTTTTCTTCTTTCACATATGTTTCTTTTTATATTTTATACTCTGTTCCTGATCTCCAAGACGATCCACAATTACTGATAAAGCTTTACCTACCTACCGACGTAAAATAACCACCTTATCGCGCAGTGATTACAAATATCGATAACAATGATCTTTTTCCTCGTTTCGATATTGAGAAGTTTCATCAATATCGGTAGATAAGGTGAGCTTACCTGAAACAAAAAAAAAAGAAAATAATTATTATAGACATCTGTTAAATGAATAGCGGGATTAATAAAAGACGATTTTTTTTCAAAACATTATAAATTTTTTCGACGAAAAAACATTGAAGAGCGGCATGGAAACGCGCGATATCCTTATCGCGTAACGACAAATTTCATTGCGATTCATTAGCTAATTATAAATATTTTACAAATATGATGAGAGCCAAGAGAGTACGCGAGCGTTTATCGCGTGCGAGCCGGAGAGAGATACGGAATTTGGCGGCAGCTATTAAATTTATCGGTTAAAAGTGCACGTATATACATGTATAAAAACATATCGATAATTTATCTTTATTACAAGTATTTATCCAATATTATTTATTCAATGCCCATCGCACGTATGTAGTGTATTATTTACGTAAATAACGTCCCGCACTTGGGGCGTAATGTGCGTAAATATTCCAGTATATTACGTTTATATTAAATGACAATATTTTTATATTTTAAATAAGATATCTCGCGGTTATGTATTTTTATTCCATCCCAAAGGGTCGTCAAAGTTTAAAAATTAATTTTTAAAGGACCAATCAATTCTCTTCATTCAGGGAAAATTTCAAAAATCGAACGTTGTGAAAGAGGATTAGCATTCCTTCCATCCCCCTCTCCCCCTCTTTCAGATAACCGCGGCTTAGAACCGGTCTTATCACTACTGCATTAATTAACAAATATATAAACAATATATGACCAATTTCGGTTTCAGCTATATGCAAGAATTAAAAAATATCATATCTTAGGAATAAAGTTAAGACAGCATAAGACATTTTCAGGATCATCCTGAACAAGTCCAGGATGGTACATGACATTTATAAGACGTATTAAGGTATTATTATAAATATTTTAAGAAAATTTGCGAGTGGCCGATTCTCTCTCCGCGTAAAAGTATATAAGGTTTCCAAATTCAATCAAATCACTCACACCCGAAAGATACAACACCCTCCGCTCCACTGATCATGTTTCGCGATGAATCACGTTTTACTGCTTATTATACGAACAGGAGGCGAACTTCGATCGAATTCGGGAGTTTTGCCAGTATTCGGGAGCTTAAAAGGGAAGGCTGAGGAACAAAAAGGGAAAGAAGATGAAAAAAAAAGAAAAAAGAAGAGAACAGCGTTGCGATGAGCCTAGAGAAGAAACCTCGTTCTCGCCTTTTTCAGAGCTCCAGCTGCTGGTCCAGAAAAGGGAAAGGAATGAGGAAGGGATGTAATCGCGTAGTAATTTCCTCATGAGCTTCCTTTCCTCTCGTCCCATCCCGAGAATCTTACATGGTAGCAGAACGCACTTGGACCGGGGCCCAGTTGGCTCGGACTCGTCGATTCTCGCTTTTGCCAACAAATGGCATAAGGCGCGACGAAGGCGACGACTCGCTCGCCGGCACTTTCTTCTAATAAAAGCGTAAGGAACTTAGTAGATCCCGATCCGGTTATGGTGAGAGAGAGCATCTTTCTAACTCAATAACGCTCGATCGCGACTTCTGGTCCTTATTTCGACTCCGTACGGACGAAAAGGAAACGAGCTAATTTTGCCCAGCTCGAGTTGGAACGATCCTAATATCTTCCCTCGGACTATTTATGTAGAGGAAACTCGGAACTATATTTATCTTCTGTTTATCTTTATTATAACGTAACAATCTCGAGTCTATGTAGGTGAATTCCATAAAGATGCAAAATGCAAGATGAATTAAGTAAGTAGTCCCAAGTAGTCCTAAATAGTCCTAAATAGTTCTAAGTATTATATCGTAATATTTAAATATTACAAACACAAAAAATACAATCGCACTCGTATTTATAATCGCTAATTCGAATTCCCAAACTGTCCGCAACCTTGTGCAGATTCATTCATAATTCACCTTGCAACCTATTTTCTTCTCTTTTTAGCTCGAGCTTTACAACCGCATGATGGATCCCGGCCAGAAGGTGTTGAGTGATGGATATATATTCTTAAATACACAAGCGCCTTCTCCTCGGCATCTCGTCACGGCGCAACTCCAACCGGTTCGAAAACGTTCGGAGAACGGTTCTGAAATCAGGGCAACAAAGAGAAAGAGAGAAGCCCATCAAGCATCGGGGTCTCGAAACGTAACACAAGGGTATCATTATGCAACCTTACGCTTTTTAATCTCGTTACGGCTACGTTATGTGCGTACTTGCACAGGATAGTAAAGATAATAAGGTAGCAAGGGTATTTAAACTAAACACTAACCGGTGTAGTGGTATTTAAGTCTTACGTAATATTGGCGTCGTACATGCCGATAGCATTTAAGGAGATAGAGGAAGGAACGGCGGAACGCATTAAGAGAGATCGCGCAGATAAACGAAGATGCGATGTCGCGACACACGCGAAAGCAATAAATACTATAAATAGAGAACTCGCGATCGTTTGATTGTATGTTATTATCGCGCGTGTGCTCGCTCGGTTGACACGTGTAACACGTGTGCGACCGCATATAGGATTTACGAAATTCAATGCCAATATTTCTCTCCCCCTCTCTCCCTTTTCTAACATTCTAATATTACTGTATTATCCCGATCTATTTATAAAGTTTTATTGTATTGCACGACCATAAATTCAGCATGGCGGTAACAAAATTCCAGCAGAAAGAAAAAATAAAATAAAATAATATGGTAAAAAAAGAAACAAACATGTAATTAGAGGAATATGTAATCGAGGTAACGGAAAGAGAAAGTCAACGGAAAGTTAATTAAAAAAAGAGATAAGAGTACGAGTTTGCGGAGTATATAAATCTGGTCGCACACAATCTTCTTACAACACTATACAATCTTGCAAAATGCAATATAATCAGCTTACGGACACGGATAGGATCGGATTAATACCACGAAACGTTTGAAATACCGAGGGCGGAGGGAAATTCCGTTAAATCCGAGTTTACGACGCGGGGGACTTCCGAAATGAGAATCCGCCGTAAATTAGGGCCGTTTGCACGAACCAGTCCGGAATTCGTCTCATTGTACCGAGAAAGGACCGACAATTAAGACGTATGTTCGCCGGCACGCGATATTGCCGGCCTCGCTCTTTTACGAGCCATTTTAACGGCCCTCTCGCGCTTTCTCCCCGCGTGTAAACGCGAGCGCGACTCGACCACGCACGCTTCACGTGCGTAATTTGTGCGTACACCGCGTAGCCCGCGTTCGACACGTGCGTGAGCACTCGCGAATATCCTGTTTGGGTCGTGGACGAGTTAGAGCGTTCTCTTTTTTTTCTTCTTCTTCTTCTTCTTCTTCGCCCTCTTCGTCTCATCGCGGGAATAAAGTTTTGCGGCGACGACGTGGAATACCATCGTCGACGAGAGAGTTTTACGACCCATCGCACTTAATCGGCTCTCGAGTCGGGGCTCCATCGCCGCGTTTTATCGAGCATGTATCGGGTGTCCGGTTTTGTTAGACGACGCGTCCGTCGAGCGGCGTGCCCGCGGAATGCGCGGGATAGCAGCGCCGAGGTAGCAAAATGGAAGAAACGAGGGCGCGGATAATCCCTTCCCTTCATTAAATGCGATCCGTACTTCATTCCGCGATTCTGCGTTCCAATATCAATCATTGTCAATGATTTTTTTAAATATTCAAGCATATCTTTATCTGAGTTTTCACATCCAAAGAAAATTGCGGAATTTTAATCATCGGAGTCATTTTTTTCGAGAATTCAGAAGAAAATTGTGTCTGAAAATTTAAAATGTGTCTAAAAATTCAAAAGCTGCGGACACTTTGTGTCTGAAGTTTCAGTAATTTTTTTTTTTTTTTTTCCTATGATCGTATCAAATATTTCATTATTTTCCCGTAAATATATATATTTTATATATCCCTAAAAAAAAAAAAAAATAAACGGTCAATTATTTTTTTTTTATCCGAGTTTTCGTCTCTCCGAGACGACCGCTATAATTTATATCTCACGGTGTGGCGTGCTTGTATATGTATGTGCGTACGCTGTGTAATGTGCTCGTCTCTAATTAACAATTGCTATTTATTTGCAAATAAAATCGGAGCCGGCGTGCGGCGCGTTGTCAAGCTTGGGGTCAAATGAATCGTCGAATTTTAATTTATTCGGCTGAATTATTTTAATTATCAGTACGCAGCACACCCTCTCCGCGGTTGCCGCGGGAGAAATGACAAACCGCTGTAAGGTTCATCGGTGTGTAGTATAATTTGCCGCGCGAGGAGCGCGCGCGCGCGCACGAATATGTATAATGCAAGTAATTAAATAAATAATCAACTGTAATAGCAAAAAGTTCCGCTCTTCGACCGTAAACAATTAAAACGATTCGGCCGCGCAAATTAAAATTCGATATTTCGTTTACATGGACACGGCTCGCTTGCGCTCACCACTGTACACAGGGCAGCGAAATCATCCAAATTCGCGGAAAAATACTCCAATTATAACGGTTTTTACGTTACACGATCCTTTATTCCGTTCTTATTTTTCCTCACGAATTAACACGGCGAAAATTGGTTTCCCCCATCGTTAATAATTATCTTCTTATTTTCCTGTTGATTAAGCGCAGAAAAATATTCTCTCGTTTTCCTCTAGTTTAGCAATTCTTTTTAATAATCAAACGAGTTCTCTCTCGCATCGGGTTTATCCGCGCGAAACGTGGACGAGTTCCAGCAGCTGGGACGGGATAATTAGCGAGAATAAACCTCGTCCAGACCGCTTAAGTGGTTATAGTAATGTACTTATAGCCACCGTTCAACTTGATCACGTTGCGTCGAAGGGCTTCGGTTCTGGAAAAAAAAAAAAAAAAGAGGTAATTTGCAAGACGTACCGCAAGGCTTCGGCGTTATACGTTCCAAGAGCTTCCGCAATCTGCATGAAAAATTCAAGGTAGCAGCTCGTTAACCGCGAAACTCAGTTTTAACGCGCGCTTCCCACCGCGAGATAATACCACAGGCATTTCATTCTAACGTTAGCGTTGGACAACGCGAACAGAAGCTTCATTAGATTTAAGAAAAAAAAAAAAAAAAAAAAAAAGATTTATAAGACGTTTGGGAAAAAAATTATCGAGAGCAATAAAGAGTAAAAAATTATTGCCAACAAAATTTTATGAATTTATATATATATATATATATAATAATTTTTTATTTAAGAATTTCAGTCTCTTTCTCTCTCTTTTATATTGAATAAATTAAATTATATAATTATATTTAATTAAATTAAATTTAAATATAATATAATTTATTAAATATAAAAGAGAGCAGAGAGAAAGAGAACACTTAATTAATTAAATTATATTTAATTTTCATTATGACTTCTCTCGATATAATTTCAACACTAGAGAAATTATAATCTCGCTCATCGGAGATAGCGAGAGAAAGATCCACGTGCGCAAGAATTAAAGTGTCAGTGGAATGGAATTCTCTCTCTCTCTCTCTCTCTCTCTCTTTCTACACGTGGCGCGGAATTAATTTTTAAGGGGATCCGAAATCGCCCAACGCGTTCCCTCCATCGCTCCTCGCGAAGAAAGACACGCACAACCGGCAGCCTCTTGCAGTATATTATCGAGCCGTTCGTTCCCAGCCGAAATGCAACAAGTTGCCCATTCGGGCCAAGTGCCTCCCCGCCGCCCGCCCCGCGGGCGCCCGTGACGGGCCTGCAAAGGTACCCCGTACGGATGCACTCGCAAACAGGAGAGGGAAAGAGAGAGAGAGAGAGAGAGAGATACGCGTTTTACCTGGCGTATATAAGCGACTATACATCGACTCTCCTCCTCGACAAAAACGTGCGGGGAGTGCACTTTAACGCTAATTCACAGGAGTTCCTCTTTCACCGTGTCGATACTCGACGATTCGTTACAACGAGAGATACGGCCGATGGGTGCGCTCGTACACGATACGGAGCATTAAATTATGCCCACCTTTTTTTACAATATATCGTATTTCGTATAAATAATTGGCGACATGTAAGCCATAAAAATTGCACACGTGGCTTAAATGTGTGTTTAAATGTCGAATTAAAAATTCGCATGTAAGGGAATTACTGTCATAATTTATGTACGAAAGGGACAAATATGGCACCAAATGACAGATAATATGTTTAAAGAACAGGAATGAGAATATAAGGCAAGAATGAAAATTATTTTATTTCATTATGTTATTATTTTGTTATATTATTTATATATTATTTATTTATTTATTATATTATTTATACATTTATCATATTATCTAATTTATTAATTGTTATCACGATAAGGAAATTTTATATATTACTTGAAGTTTTGACAAAAAGATAAAGAGAGAAATATCTAATATAAATTACTTGAAGTTTTGCAAAAAATGAAGAGAAATATGCTGCACTGCAAATGATGGAAAGATATCGTACCGATATCGTTGATAATTGATAATTGAGAATAAAGAAGAAATCGTTGATAATTGATAATTGAGATTCGATAACTTCAATATCAACGACAAATATATAAAAAGCGGCATCGCAGGCGTATCGCGAATCTCGAAACAGTATTATTGATAACTTAAATGTATTTATGTAATCGGATTATCTCGGTTCTCTCCGAATGTTGCGTCTATCGCAACATCCTTCTCTGTCGCCTTGGCGTTTTTTTGAAACGCCACGCGGAATGACCGCAGACCGCAGCCCGGAAATCTGCCAAGATCCTCTTGCGGTGCGATAATAATTATTTTTTTCTTTTTTTTTTTTCTCCTCTTATCAGCGCTCGCGCAGGTGAACCGGCAGTCTCATCCTCCTCTTCTTTAGCCTCGCGTGTTTTCTCACTTGAAAAATTTTCACCATTCGGATAGAAATTAAATTTGACACGACATGATTTTCGATTCTTAATTAAAAGTTATAAACTTTAAAGCTTGTGCAGAGATTATTAATTTTGTAAGAACGAAAAAATTGAAAAATAATTTAGTTGGATAATTCCTGAGAACAGATGCACGGATATATATGATTGGAAATAATCGTGTGTTTATTGTTGTGATTTTTCGATGCGTTCATATGGTTTTATGGTCCATTAGAACGCCGTTAATAAAGTTGAAACGATAAACACAAAAGAATGTGTAAATAAATATGGAAATATTGTTTCGAAATTTCGTGATAAAATCGAACGCGAATTATCAGCTTTTTCAGAAATGTAAAATCGCGCGATGTGATGATTCGCGCTGATTGGAAATTGCTATCATTGAGCGAGCTAATCGACGTATAGGTAAAAATGTTAATCGGCTACCTTGTATAATCGTAGTCTGATACGCACACAAAAGAAAAAAAAAAAAAAAAAAAAAAGAAAAAATACTTAGATTGACACCAAGCATATCTACGCACTTGTCATTTTTCATTCTACGTTTCCTCGTATCTGATGTTGCTTATGAATTATTAAAAGCGCACATGTCGGTCAACAACTCGCGCAACAATTGTTCATAAAAAATCTGTATTACGAATAATGAAAAACACGCAAATTCGCGAAACTGAAGCAACTTCTCATTTACATTTAAATCACGATCATTTATATACATATAGATAATTATTCCATTAATTTTTAAAATAGATTCAGATTATATCATTTATTTTATTATTATTATTTTATTATATTATTTAATTATCAAAATAAATATTATTATGTCATATTATTAAAATTAATTGATATATTATAATTATGATATTATATATCGATATCAAAATATATATTTTATAGTAAAAAAATAGTTCTAGGATTATACTATTTAATTTTTAATAGTGATAAATTAATTTAATAATGATGAAATAATAGTGATAAAATTTTTTTCATAGTGATAAAATAATTTATTAAGGATAAACTAATTCTAAAATTACTATTTAATTTTTTCAATTTTTACTTCAAGCCTAAAATCCTCGCACGCACAGTTACAAGGAATCTTCGACTTTGCGTGAAAATTAATAATAATAAATTCTTGTATATACCTCGCCGTAAATATTAAACGAATACGAAATGAGCACGGCGAAACGTTATCGCGATGTCGCGTCTTAACCTCGATCGTACTTCAAATCGAAGTGAGATACTTGTAGAAATAAATAAAGTATGCAAAACGGGAGAGAGGAGAGCACGAGGAAGGGAGAACGCGACTTCTCTCGAAGTTACTGGACGTGGCAATGGCGGTCAGTGCGATAACCCCTACGAAGTCTCGGCTGATAAAGAGCCGGTTATCTGCGAGCTGGTTATCGTCTTCTTTCTGTCCCTCCTTCCCCTCCCCCCCCCTCTCTCTCTCTCTCTCTCTCTCTTTCTCGCTCGCTCGCTCGCTCGCTCCTTCCCCCGTCTCCTTCCACCAGATTCCCGCTTCATCTCTCCCATCCCGGTGACACATCCCGCCATACCTCAACCCATAATCCGCCTGTCGATCGGATACCCCGCGCTCGTCAAATTCACCGATGGAATACATTTCTGCACTTATCGGGGAGCGTTAACTCGAGCCGCTCTCGAATAAATTTCGCTCGCCGATAAATCTGGTTGCACTCCGTCGCAGTGTAAAAATTTCGAATCGTTATCGGCCACATTATTGCTGCGGGTCACTCGAGTCCGTGACGCCGCATATACTGGGTGTCCCGATTATTCTATCGAGATGAATCGGGCCGTTCCGCCTTATTAATCGAGATTCGCTTCGCGAAAAAAGGATTTTCAAATATTGAAAAAAAATTACAACATTCTTTCGATCACAACGCGGGAATGGTAGGAACTTATTTCGCGATTAGTCAAAAATTTATATTTGCCAAATATATATCTTAATAATCGTACGCGCTAAAATTGAGAACGTACTAAGTAAAAGAATAAATAATTTTTAGCGTACATATATCTCGAATTAATTCCCCGCGACACTATCGCATGTAATAATACTTATCGCGCGAGGAATATTTGCATTTGCGAAATTTTCATTAATTTACAACGGTTTTTCTCTCGCACGGAACGACCAGATCTTGATATCTTGACGCTGATCCATCGCGACGTTTTATCGTGACATCGAAAACCTGCCTCGAGGCAGGTGGCTATTATTCGCGATTAAACGGCAATAATTATGCGCGCGTACAATATTCGCACCTTGTATAGCAGTCGCGATAGACGGCCTTAGCTGTTAGGTAGCTGTCGTTGAATGGAAAAGCACTTGACGTGTGCGCACGCGCGCGCGGTTCACTCTTACACGTGTCGGCGAAAATGCTAATCGGCCGCCGTCAATGGTGTAAAGAGCGTCATTCCGCGAATTCTGTTTTCCTATTTTCATCGACGCATAATTTTACACGCGCGTCAACGCGACATGGTGCACCGTCGCTCGTAAACCTGGACGAAAGAAAAATAATGACCACGCGTCAAAAAAAAATTCGTAGAATTCCTCTGGCCTTTTCATGTGAAGTTAGAGTGAAAAGAGAGAGAGAGAGAGGGAGGAAAGACAAAAGGTCTTCTGTAAAAAAAAAAAATTGACTGAAATTTCAAAATATGTCTGAATTTTCAAACACTCTTCTGAATTTTTGGAAAAACTACTCTGATGATTAAGGCGGATTATCTGAAATTTCTTTCAGATACCAAGGCCTGAAAATTCAGATAAAAATGTGTGTGAATTGTTAGGAAATTTTTTACAGTGTATTGATGAACGAAATAAAAATATTTCAAAGAAAAAAACGTGTTAAGATTTTAATAAAATTCCTCGAAAAATTACTCGAATAATGCGAATAATAATTTAAGGATGCTTTGGTACAATAGTAGCTGTCAAAGTAAAAAAAAAAAAAAAAAAAAATATTTTTTACGTTTGTAAAAAATATAAAATGTGCTTTTCTCAAATTGTACAAACTTCAATAATTTCTAAATCGTTTAGAGAATCGTGCTCAATTTTTGCACGGATATTCAAAAGAAATAGTAGAACAGTTCTACGAAATTTTCAAATTTCCTTTTTGACACATGACACATACAGCCTCAAGTGTTTCACATGTTTGTCTCTGCTTTCGATTTATGTTATATTAAAAGCATAATCATTCACAGAATACATATTTCAACCTGAGTTTACCTCTCTACTCTACTATACGATGCTACATTGTTGTATATTAAAAAAAATTATCATTCTGGACGATTAATTATTAATAGACACGTGCAATTTTTAAACAAAAACTTTGCACTCTCGCTGCCATCTCTCTGTCTTCTGACGGCCATTGTTATTATGCAGTGCAGCGTGGCGAGATTAAAATGTTTGCTCAAAAGGAGAATGTCTACTTGAGAGTTTCGCGATTGATACTTTCGTTATCAAAGTTAAAACAGAGAGAAAGAAAAAAGAGAGAGGGAAAGAGAGAGAGAGAGAGAATAAAATTCTCGCACGGTCGATATTTCTCGTGCATTTATATTCCGCAACATTATTCTTGCTACTGGAAATCACATCCCTACCTCCCTGGAACATCTCTCTCGAAACGCGGCACAACATGATTAATCGTCGGAGGGAAAATGAGCGATGACGGAACGAATGAGAGGATTAATATCTGCTTCGCGTCTGCTCGTTGAAAATCGATTAAAAATTGCGTCGCACACGTCACACACGCGTATGTATGCAAATCGGAAGTCGGCAGACCACCGCGAGGCTCGAGTTTACATCGCGCATCGTATAAATCTATGTTGATCGAATTTATTAACAAGCCCCGACTGCGAAAAGGGGGAGGGAGGAGCGAGGACGGGCGGGGGAGGCGGGAGGAGAAGGGGGGGGGAGGGCGCTTTCACGGCGACAAACTTTCGATACGTATTGGCGATGTTGCCACAGGTGTTTCGAAAAAAAAAAAAAAAAAACGCGCGGCTGCTCTCACGTGCGGAGGATCCGCGATAAATCCTCGCTTCTCGAACTCGCGTTATCGAGCCTATCGGCATTATCGTGTCATTACCGAAATATCGCGGCTCGTTAAACTCCGAGAATACAAGGGCAGACAAAATTAAGGTACCTCGAAGCTTAAGGAGCGTTACGTCCCGATGCATAATGTTGGTCATTAATTTTGTACGAAAAACTGAGTCTTCGATAAGAGAGAGATCGTTCGCTTCGTTTCCGAGAAGGAGGAAAAAATCGCGCGAGAGATTCGAATAATTAAAAGAAGTAGCATTATCTCTAAGAAGCGAGCTTTGGCATTGACAGTTATTTTCGCGCGCGCGCGCACGTCGCTTACATTTGTCGACTCGACACGAGACATACTTGAACGAGGAGAAACGAGCCTCCGAGAAATGTGGGCGCATTTCGGCGGCTCGTTCGCGCGATGACGGCGGGAGGAGGCGCGAGCGTTATCACGAGGGCGTTATCGCGGCCCGTTATCGGCGCCGCTCTGTTTGACGTGGCTTATACTGCTCCCGCGACGCAGATATAATGAAAGACTCGGATTGCAGTCGGTTTATTAAAACGCGAATGGATCGCGAGGCTCGCTCTTTATTCGCCGCGACAAATATGCAGCTCGAGAAAATATATATGTATGGAAAAATAAAAACGCGTCGCTTTATCCATGATAAAAATAATAATCGCCGAAAAATCGCCGTGACGTTTAGTCGTCGATCGGCAATTAGATTCGTCTCGTTACACGAATTTCATGTGTGTGACACAACACAGTTATTACATAATTTGGAGAGGAGATAAAACACTTGACTTGAGATAACGTACTGTGTCAACGCGAATATAGATAAATAAATGATCGAAACGCTCTTTCTAGAACTATATTAAATACATAGTACGTATATGTGTAAAACGGCCATATTTTTCACAATATTTTTAATTCCGCCAAATTAAAATTTCGTAATGATCCGCGATCTAAATTTCATTCGCAATATTTGTTCACATATATTTAATTTTCACGTTTAATTTCCAGATGTAAACATATAAATATATATACACACACGCATACATATAAAAATTATATAAATTATTTAAATCAAGTAATGCGCGACATGTGTCAAGTTGAGAATTTTTAAAAAAATTTATAATCCGGCCCGGAAAAACTTCACATAATCGAGAACTCCCGGAGAGCCTAAAAATGATAAGTGACCGAATCAAGATTATTTTAATTTAATTCAATTTTATCTCTTACGGAATATTTTGAGGCACACGCGATCGCGACTCCATTAGTAATCAATAAAATCGCGATTCGCGCAATTCACACGCGAATATTTATGTGATTAAAAAAAAAAAAAAAAAAAAAAAAAAATAGAAATTTTTAATAATGCATTTTTCTGCGAGAGAGCGGAACTTTCACGTTTACGTGTGCTGCTTTTTTTTATTTTTTTTTTTTTTCTCGCCACTTGAAAATATTCAAAAATCCTACAACCAGTCGCATCCCAAAACACGGCGTGCCTTATACGATCCGCGGCGACCGTAAACCGAGCCAGGGTCCGTTCGTCGTCTCTTTCGAGGCCTCGGGGCCTCGGCTTTCTCTCTTTCTCCCTCTCTCTCTCTCTCTCTTTCTTTCTCATCTCTGCCGGATATATTCCGTCCGTTTGGCCTTCGATGGCTTCGGTTACGGGACGATTACGAATGTAAATTGCACGAAGGGCCGAGAGAGAGAGAGAGAGAAAGACAGAGAGAGAGAGAGAGAGAATCCAAGGACGGGCAGCGCGCGCGTCTCGGCCACGTGGTGCCCTCGGAGAGGCTCCGAAGTCTCTTCTCGTGCTTCTCACGATCTTCTCATGGAGAGGCCCGCGGTCCCCGGGTTCCCGCTCGAACGAGGTCGCTGGCCCTGTAGCCGGCGCTTTCGGGGTCCTGAGACTCCGCGATGAATACTCGCGCGAAGAGAGACGCCGCGCCGCGCCGCGCCGGTCGCGGCTCTCTTGCACAATCGCATCACAAATACTTGCGCGCGCGCACTCACACGCGCGCAGCTGTTGCGAAAATGCGTTCTTTGTGGCGCCATTTGCATCTCGCTACGATAGACCTTCTGTATCGGCTCTTACATGCGACAAAAACACACCTCGGTATGCGGATTAACGCGTCGTTTAGAATTACGTAAAGCGGTGCGCTCGCTTAACCCAAAGACACAACGCTGTCGTATGCCCATTATACGTTGTCGTTGTCGTTACGTGGAAGGAGAGAGAAAGAGAGAGGGAAAACTTGAGTTCGAATTCGCGTTGAATTGTTAGCGACATAATTGTTGACGCGAATTTCTTCTCTTCCGAGATGCATTCTCCCTGAGGTGAAAAACGCCTTGAGTGCTTCCACTTTGACGAAGAGCAAAGAAAAAAAAAAAAAAAAAAAAAAAAAAAGAAGAAACATATGTGGCACGATGCATTAAACGATGATTAAAACACTGCATTCGCGTTTCGTTAGCGGAAGAAAAATGCTTCGTTGGAGGAAAAAAAAAAAAAAAAAAGACATCGTGCATTCGTGCGAAAAATTGTTCAGTCGCATTGACATTTTGATGATTTTCTTCGCGATCATCGGCGATCATCGTAATTAAAATTATCCTCATTCAATATATACGCAATAATATTAAGATTGATTTTAATTCTTGACAGATTCTCCCTTTCTCTCTCTCTCTCTCTCTCTTTCTCTCCCTCTCTCCATCTCTCCCTCCATTCCTCTCTTCCTCTCCTTCCCTTTTTCTTTCTTTCTTTCTGTAACTCTCTCTCTCTCTTTCATCATTAATCTAATGCAATGTTGATACGTTAAACTCATTTGTAACTTATAACAAAACCCGTCGATACGCAATACGTCAGAACGAACGGCGATTATTGGACGATAGCATGTCAGGAACACACAAAATGTTTCGCGATAATTACACTAAAATGTTTATCCGCGTATAGTATATGTATATATATATATATATATGTATACATATATACATATGTGTACATACACACGTATACGTGCGTATGCACACGATAGCCGTTATGAAGTTCGCCGACGTGCAATTTCTCTCGCATGCACGCGAAACATCGGATTACGCGAAAAAATGCGGCGGATATTTTCTGTTTATAATAACGAAGCCAATGCGCTCCCCCTCCCCTCCCCCGCCGTGTACGCGCGCGAGCGCGCGCGCTCGCGCTCTATACCCCGACTATGGGTTCGAAATAATTAAAGGGCTCGTATTTTTCGAAGCATTTGCCAATTAAACGTAGCGCGCAAGCATTTGCTTTCGTGACGTGCGTGCGAACGCGAAAGAATAATTCTTCGGAAAAAAATAATATTCGGCGCTGCCGCGTGTGTGTGTGCGTGTGTCGGTTCGTTACGCCGGCGGTGGCGGCGCGTTACCCTCTCTTTTATTATTATTATTATTATTATTATTTTTTTTTTTTTTTCGTTTAATCCCTTCGTACATGCTCCCGATCGGAAAGACGAAATTTAGCAGCGCCGCGGGAGTAATTATTTCGCTATAGTCAGGAGCTACTATTGATACAAAGTAATACGGCGCTTCCAATTAACCGATGAAGGGAATAATGGAGGAGTTGTGCGGGCTCGCCGGCTCCGCTCGTTTATAAAATCGTAATAACGAATTTCTTCATTAGCGCGATATTAACGTAACGATTATCGTATTAAAAGTAATTATCCCCGATGTGTTAATTAAATGTTTGTATTGATATAGGTAGCGATCAGAATTAAAAAAAAAAAAAACTCCTCTTCTTATCACACACTTTATTCACGCACTGAGATGTAAGTATTTTAAGATTCCTTTGGGACGGAATCCCTCGGATTTTTATGCCCGCGGTCGCACAAAGTCGACGTCGCTTTTCGGCGGCGCGGCAGCCAGAACGGATGTCGGCGGGCTAGCGTAAGTATAGATCGGTATATTGCAGTCTGCGGCGAGGACGCACGCGAGAAGACGAGATATTGCCGAATGGCAGGAGGAAGAGAGCAAGCATCTGAAAGAAGAAGTTGCGCGCGATGGTGCGAGGCGAAGGTGCAGGGGGCGGATAGGGGGAGGGGGAGGGGGAGGAGGGGAGCCAAGAGTAGTCGTAAGCGGAATAGAACGAGGCGATACGCTGATATGGAGCGGGTGACGAAGGGTCAGATCACGGGTGATAATAGCGACGGTGGGCTGTGTCACTTGAACGTGCACAGCCGAATGATAAATAAGAGGCTGTTGCGTACACTAGGCTTGCCATGACCCGACCGACGCGGGCATTGACGACGATTTCTTCGTGATGATGAACGTTGGGCGTGTGTGCGACCTAACGGGTGTCCCGATATTACGCGTCTTGTGTATATATATATATATATAACACGTGTACTTTTTTTTTTTTTTTTTTTGTATTTCCTCGATATAACTGAATTTTACTTAGCGCGAGATTTTTCAATTAACTTGCAATTTTTTGATCGACAGGAAATTAAATGAAATTTCCTGTCAATTCCCTATTTCTAAGTGTCCGAGGCAAA
Source organism: Cataglyphis livida (assembly GCA_039654365.1). NCBI lineage: Eukaryota > Metazoa > Arthropoda > Insecta > Hymenoptera > Formicidae > Cataglyphis > Cataglyphis livida. The sequence goes on from JBCEZV010000022.1 coordinate 1,269,255, forward strand.
TGTTGGCCGGATGGTAACGGTAAGTATTTGTGGACACCGTCGAGAAGTGGGTACGATCGGACTTTTAACAAAACATTTATTTCGTATCGTTTGAAAGCGTCGGTCACGCGTGTCGACTATACAACGACACTGGGAAAGCACCCAAATGAGTCAGAAGATATATCGCGCTTCAGTTAATTTTAGCAGCGGCAAGTTTTATTGCAGCTTTTCGTGCTTCACTTTCAAAGCGGGATCTTGGATTTTTATATATATATATGTATATAAGAAAAAAAAAAGTATTGAAAGTTCGCGGACGAAGTGTGCGTGGCTTTTTCGCAAACACATTGTATAAATTTTCAAACCCACTTCAATTTTTAGACAAACTCATCTGAAGCTTGGAGAGAAACGACTCCGATGATTAAGACAGATTGTCTGAAATTTCTTTCGGATCTAAAAATTCAGATCAAAAAAATGTCAAAATTTTGAGAAAACATTTTACAATGTAAATTATTTCATCATATCGCGCGCAATTGTGTTTTTGTACAAGCGTCTCGTTAAACAGGGCCTCACATGGAAATAATCATCTCCGCCCTAATTCAATATTCATCGGAAAAATCTAATACTCGTTTAATTGCAGATTGTAGTTTTATTATTTCCACGAGTTCCACGTGCAAATAGGTACACATATATATATATATATATATATATATATATATATATATATATATTTTTACGTTTTTAGCTTTTTATTATTTTGCGTCACGCTTCCGCTGCTTTATTCGTTTCGCTGAGTTTTATAACACGCTTCAAAATCGGTATCATCCACTAAAAACCGGGCGCACGACAAACCCGCTCTTGCATATCTATTAGAATGCATTTATTTCGAACTGCGCGAAAATGCGCAGGTTGCATAGAGTTACGCGTTACAAGTACGTGGCTTTGTAATAAAAATGTAAATGTACAATTTGTCCCGTGCATTTCCCGCGTCGAAATATGTAAAAAGAATGCGATCCGCGATTAATGCAACATGTTAATGCAGTCGATCAAAAAGGATGACGTAAATCACCTGATATTCAAAATTCAGCGAAGAAAATATAATGACTCGGCTGCCAATTATAATATCAGTCGATCAGCTCGACAACCTGATCGAGAATCATATTCGTAGTAAAATAAAATTTTTTTTTTTTTTTTTATGTCTTCGTAAAATATATACGGTGGATCGAAACGTTCCGGTGAAACTTTGACATTTTGTAGGAAATTTAATTCTGAATAAAAAAAATTCACATAAACATGGGTCGAAAAATGCTTCCTTAACTAATTTAAGACAATGAAAAATAATTGAATTCCCTAGAATTTTTCTTTCTTTTTATTATATAAAATCTCAAAGCTTGACCGGAACGTTTGGGCCCACCCTGCATATATCTTTTTTAACAAAATAGTTTAAAAATACTTATCGTGCGTTACAAAAACTTTTTCCGCCATAATAAAATGAAATCTCGTGTATACGCAACGAATTATGAAATAAAACGCATACGCTGTTTAAGTCTCGTACTTTTGATCCGAACCGCTTTTGACAATCGCCATTTGAAGGAGAATCGGGGCAGGACAACCGTCAACCGAGAGATTGCAACGCGCATAATCTCTCGGTGCTGCATCTGTCACGGTCGCCGCCATAGCGGAATGTTGAAGATATTTTAGGAAGTGAGAAATAGCGACTCTCTATCGCGCGTGCAGGCGACACACACGGTAGACGCGTTTCACTTCAAAAAAGGAAGAATTCGGTGGCCGAGCGATTTGCGCCCTCGCGAAGTACGAACTTGTTTACGTCCTGCGACGCGATTTATTTTCGGTATACGCTCCCGATGGGTTAACATTAGAGGACAACGCGCTCTCCCGTAATTAGAGATCTATTAAAGCCAAAGGAATCTTCCCTTCGAAGAGTCGTTGTTACGTACGAGACGCGTGTAAATAAACTTCGAAGCGAACTTCGAAGACCCTCGGGGAGAGATTCTTTCTTCAGCAACGATCCTCGAGCGCTTTCCTTTTTAGCAAGCGCCGTTAATTTCTCTCTCTCTCGTTTTCTTCAGCAACGCTATTTCAACGTCACTGAATCTTATCCTTCTCGAATAACAACATTTTTTCCAAGCTCGCGATCGGAAGGTTTATAGGTTCCACACGTGTCAGTGCGTATGAATCGCGAAGAACCTGAGACATGTGTGAATGGCATATCTTCAGGTGTAATAACACATAAATTAAAAGCCTGCGACATACGCATGCGTGTCCCTGAGGTAGACGCGCGAGTATCATCCCAATGTCATGCGTAATGAATTTCGAGAAAGGAAAACCGCAATATATATAGTATCGCGTGCGATTCGATCACTATTCCCGCATCGTAAAATTTCAATTTTTTTTTTTTTTTTTTTAACACATCTCTTCCGTATTAGAGTACAATTAATCTCCCTTGGTGATACGGTGCGGCTCGATTTCTGGACGAAAAGATTTTTTTTTTTTTCAGACACAAAAAGGGCGTAATAAAATATTTATTAATTACAGGCGCGTAATTGGATCGCGAGATTGCGGGACGCGTATTGTTATTATTATGACAAATTAAGAAGGATCGCGCACTCGGACACTGGCTGGCGCGCGAGCGGGTCGAGAAGTGAATCAAATTGAAGTCAAGAACCGTCGTCCCGGAGAAAATATAGCGACTGAGAATAAGAGTAACTGCTTCCTGGCGACCGGGTGAGTTAGTGGGAGCAAGTAAGTGAAGCAAGAGTGGAAGTGAGTCAGCGAGATTTCTACTTCAAACCGATTCCCCCAACCTCCCCATTCATCCGCGCAGTATCATCGCGTTGGCTACTTTAATTATTATCAGCAATTAATTATTATGTTCTCAATAATATACGGGGTGTTTCTAAAAAAAAGCGCGACAAATTTTAGGATATGATTCTTTGTCGAAAATTAAATTTTTATTATACATATATTAATATAATAATATAATTAATAAAAATTTAATATAATAAATATATATATTTATATTCTGTGGATGGAGGATCATTTAGGAAACGTCACGGCAATTGTAAAGAATTATAAAATAATCAATTCAATACATAAATAAATGTCTCATATTTCAACATGTGACGAGAGGAGAGTCGCTCTGACAGAAATGGAATAAATCACAGAGATCGGTGTGGAGAGAGGAGGACGTATTGCTTCGATGTCGAAACAGCGACCGAGTAGCCTGCCGAGCATACATGCCGAGTGTACATACGTTACACGTGTCGCTCAAGAAAACAGAGTCATTGCCGTGACATATGAGACGATATCTTATGCGGGAATGCCTAATAGAAATATAGTGCCGCTTTTTGTACCGCCGTCCCGCGAAGAATGCGGTTTCCCGTTCTGTATTTCAATATCTCGCGCATTCGCCAGTTATATGTATGTGTGTCGCTCGCGCGCGCGCGTGCCTGTGTGTGTGTGTGTGTACGTGCGTGTATCTGGCGCCGATAAAAATGCGCCGAGGCCTTTATTTGCATAGCTACCATTACACCGCGCTCGTAATAATAACGGTTATCGCACATGGCAAAAATTGGGCGACATATAGGAGGCGGCGTCCCCCGCGTGTCGATCTATCCGACATTCGCGCAATGAGCGGGGGGGGAAAAAAAAAAAAGGGACAATTGATTCGTCGAAACGAACGATGGATAAAAATTGCATAAAAATACGTGTTTATCGAAGGTTCAGTTAAATAACCGAAAGAGTACGTAATATTGCTCTAAAAATAATTTTTTTCGTTGAAAAATAATTTGTCTGTAGAGAAAGAAGTTTCTTTTTTTATTCAATTATTTTTAATAATTTAATAAAAATTTTAAATAAGATATAATAATAATAATAAATATTATATTACAAAATTTAATAATAATAATATTAAGTATTATATTATAAAATATTATAATAATGAAAATATTTTTCAATTTTTCCATAAAAATTTTCATTTCTCGATATTCGATTTGTTAAAATTAGAAAAAGCAAAGTGACAAGAAGGCCCGCATTAGTGCGATGACGATGCATTGTCTCTAACTTGGCGTTAATGCTACGACTTTATGCATTCCGTTCATCTACGCCTCCGGTTAATCTGAGGCGTCCGACGAGACGCGTCTGTGTATGTATATATATATGTGTGTGTTTGTGTGAGAGTGTATTAATGCTGGCGAACGACGTGAACCACGTGTGAATTCACCTCGATTCGCCTTTGCTCGCGAGAAAGGAAGCGGAACGTCGCGGATGCGAGAGAAAGCTGCTGCACTCGTTCTGATCAGCGAACGATCGGTCGATTACAAATCGACAAAAGTCAACGATAACCGAGAACAGATAAATCTGTCGCAATCGTAATCAGTCGCTTATCAACGAATTTCAACTTTATGTATCTATTTTTTTTCCATTGAAGAAACTTTGTTCTTTGATGTTGCAACATCGGGAATTTAGAAAGAAACATCGATACAAGATGTTATAAAGAGAGAGAGAGAGAGAAATTACTATACAAAATAATTATTTCACAGAAAGACATATTTTTCTCCTATGATAGGAGATTTTGATGAGCGATTAATAATAATAAAAAATAATAATTAAATTTGTCAGTTAAGGATATTTTGGTACAATAATAGCAAAAAGATTGTCAAAATAAAAAAAATATTTCGTACGTTTATATTATTTGAAAAATTAAATAAATAATTTTGGATTATAAAAAGAATGAAAATAATTTAAAAAAATTGAAGGATTAAAAGAATTAAAATATCACAAAATAATATGGTTTTTGACATCTTCGTGAAAGAAAATAATTGTAATTAATATTTTTCCTAATTTATGACAAAAACTTTTGATCGTGTACCCTCCCTGAAATCAATTACAAAAAATAAAGAAAAACAAATAACTTGAAGAAAGAGAGAAAGAAAATATTTTTCTACAATTTTTAGTAAATAACTTTTAAACGAGTAAGTAGATGTAAATCAATTTTATTTCGTTGGTTTTTTCCTTGTCAAATTTGTCAATAAGGGCTACAATACGCGATTTTCCATAAGAATCAATAGTAATCTTAAAGTTAAATAATTTCCAAATCGTTAAAAGAATTGTGCTGAGATTTTGCATAGACATTCAGAAGAAATAATAGAATAATCTATGAATTTTTCATACCCTTGTCAATGTTTCGACATATGACACACATATCCTTAAATGTCATACTTCAATATATCGTGCGAATAAAGGCTCCCTTTGTTCATTTAAAATTAAAGCTGTTTATTAGGCTACTTATTAGATTGTTTTCCTATTTATAAAAGTCTCCTCATAAACGTTAATCGAAGTTAACTTATTACATAAACCTTTCTAGCTCTGTCTTCGGAAAAAGACGGAGAATCGCGCGGTTGAACTTTTATTTTAATTAACTCTTGCTAACATTAACGGAAATATGACCTGTATTGTTTTTGGAACTATTACTTATGAAGTCATAAAACATCAAGTTCATTTATTTTCGTTTGAAAAGTTTCTCGTTGTTACCTACGCTTCATTTCCTTTTCCCCTGACGCTGAAAAAAAAATCCACGTCGAAGAAATCGTAAGGAACTATGAGAAATGCAAGTTTCTCCAAAAACTGTTGCCCCGAAATTAGAAAAGTGGAACGCACTGGAAAATTCATTATCCTGACGAGGGACAGGAATACGGCGCACAATTTTTAATCACCCGCTATGTTTCGAGTGCTCGGCAGAAATATTTATAAAACAAGAGCCCGAAATTAGAATGGCGGGACAATGCACCGAAAGTTTGCTCCGCCGAGTGGTCGGAAATACAGCTTATAAATAATGTAAAGAATGTTCGAAAAAAAAAAAAAAAAAAGAAAAAAAGTAAGATATGCGGAAAAATACGCGAGTTATGGGTTCCTCACACATGGAGATATTTACATCGAGAGGATCCGTTTCGTTTTCGCGCCAAAAATATATCGCGCCGAGCTGTCAGAAAAAAAAAAAAAAAAAAAAAAAAAAAAAAAAAAAAAAACAGCTCCTCTAAATTAACATCGTTTATTTAATGGAACGTGCTTGAATTATTAATAAGAGAAAGTGTGCGAAAGAACGCGATCTTTTTTCGCTGAATCGACGCCGAGAGTCCGATGAAGCTCGCGCTTCTGATTTCGTGCCCACCTTGCGGGCCGTGCTATTTTCGACGGTGCGAGTAATACGAAAGTAAAGGGGATCCAGTCCGAAGAGAGGTCGAACGCGTTTCCCAAAATAAACGACGAGCAGCCCGATCGGCCGACATCTTCTACACCTCGGTCGCGGGGGCGGCCGAGGGGGATGGGTAGGTGGTGGAGGGGGAGGGGGGGGAGGGGGAGAGGCCGGATGGCTAAGGTCGAGCGTGCCTAGCGAACGTTACGTGGCGCGAGATCTGCGGTTACGCAGTTGACTCTTGAGCCTTTCAAGGGATTTCAAGGGACTAGAAGACGGCCCCCCCGAAAAAAATCTTCCTTCAAACAGAATAATTTATTTTTGTTGGAATGCGCGCGCTAAGACAGTCTTTTTTTTTTTTTTTTTTTTTTTTATTTGCAACATTTGCCTCTTTTTATTCGGAGAAAAAGATCGGGGGGGATTCTTCTTCCCGCGCGAATATTCGTGTGAAACGGCGCAATAACAAATTACTGATAAACGAGAAACGTGAATGGAAACATATATCTTTAATCCAGTTTCGAACGCTAATAAACAAACTCTCGGCATCTGTCGCGCTTCAGCAATTTATTACTCCTCTTTGAATCACAATTTTATCGATCGTGTGTCCCCAACAATAAAGTCACGATGATGCTGTTTAAACGCAATTGGCACGTCGGATCGTTACATACGCGGGACGAATAATATCCGGCTAGATTCGCCGGATTCCTCGATCGAAACGTACATGCGCGAAGGCGCGATAATCCCTTCGCAATTCGCCAATAAACCGTGGCGGTTTCGCTATGCGAAAAGTCGTTGCGCAAGCCGATGAGGCGATAATTCGCGATTACGCATGCACGATCGGCCGCCAGCAGAAGCGGAGGAGAATCGCAACACCGATCACGGATCATAGGTTATCCTTATAATTCCGTTATAAGACGCAGTATAAACGCAGACTCATTCAATTGTGCCCCGATCACGAATTCAAGCATCATCGAATTCATTTAATATCGATCTTCTCTTGAAAGATTTTTGTAAAAGATATTCACGTGATAAGATTGAGAATGTGAAATTAATTCTTATCACCTGCAGGTAGAATCAAATATTTACTTCTTTATTAGCTTGATAATAATTATTAATTTAAGAGAATAATTATTGCTTTTCGAAAGATTATTATTTTAATGTATCCCCCTTCCCCCTATGCTACATAACGGGATAGGATATTTAGGTTTATCCCCTGAAAAAGCATAGAAAATCTATAAATCTCAGAAAATTTTTTTTATCAGAAATCAGGGAATTTTGATGGGACTCGAGGAATTTTTTTTTTTAATTTTTCCTTTGATAATTTTATTATAAGCAGTTTGACAAATCAAGTGAAAATTATATATTTAAAATATATTATATATTTATTATATATTATATATTTAAGATGATTAGATATTTGAGATATATTATAAATATATATCTATCTCTTTCTGTTTATATATATTCAATATCTTAACAATATTAAAGAAAATGTACGAAGTACATATTTTTTCTTGTAATTTTTAATCATTAAAATTTAGAGCATTAAAAAACGCGTGTAATAAAAAAAAACTTCTTTTAGAAAATTATTCTTTCGAAAAAATCTTTAAAATATATTTTATTCTTTATCTGGAATTTTGGATAAAAATATCTGGAAAATTAGAGAATTTTTCTACAAGATTTGAATAAAGACACCCTATACAGGGCTTCTCTCATTAAGACAATACCTTAATAAACATGAGTATTAATTTTATACGAAAGAATTTTGCGGTTTCCAATGTTACGAGATGATCGTTAACTAGCCGAAGGTGTTTGTCCGCTTTCGCCGACTGAGCGCGAGATGAAGAATTCATCGCCTTGACAATGCGTGACGAGCAATCATTGGTGGTGGTTGGCGCATCATCACAATTAACGTCGGAGACGCGCGCGCGCGCGACTTTCTCACTTCGCATTTAGCCCATAAATTATTACTGTCCACGTCCTATGCTCAATATATTTTACGACGAAAAGCCAAGATTTAGGATCGGACTGGCCTGAATAAACATTTGACCCTAGATACTCGCGGGGCGAAAGTACCAGTCGAGAAAAACACTTTGAAAGTTGCGGTCTGCGGTGCACTCCGCATATCCAGAACCAACCTAAGGCTTGTCACTTAAATCTATCGGTCGCGCCAATATAAATTACCGCGTCACATAAAATATCATTTATATTTCGTGCAGAGTCAATAATCTCATTGTATATAAACAAGTGTCGTGCGATCGTCCTTCAAATTCCCAGACATTTTTCATGAATAAGAAATTTGAGCAATAAAATTCTCAACTTTGCATATGCTTCCGTTAAGGTCTACCGTACACTTAATATGGGAACTTGAATGAATTTTCAGACGCTAGAAATGACCGTCCAATTTCAAACATCGCTAAAGTAGACTTGTCAATGCACAGCGAATGTTAACAAGAGACATACAGTCTGATCGATACATCATTAATTAGTCATTAATTCGATCTGATTTTTATTGATATATTCGAGTAACATTAATGCGCAAGCCATTTTCAATGTAGATGCGGTCAATTTAAAATGCGCGACAAGAACGAGAGAATCAGGCAGGAGGGAGGGAGGGAGGGAGGGAGGGAGGGAGGGAGGGAGGGAGGCCCGAGTCTGAGAACGGAAGAGAAAATGCAAGCCACGTGTCACCGTCATCGAGTAATACATTAAAGTATCAAACTTGTCACGTGGTTGACAATTTTATGTCACCGCTCTGTTGTTGTCCATCGTGTTGTTTTGCGGTCGCTTTTTGCCGCGCGACTCGTTGCGCGCAAATAACGAATAGATACAAGTCGCGTTCGCGCGCGAACGCAATCAGCTCCTCCATATCACGTGTATATATGTATGTATATATATATATATATATATATATATATATATATGTATTTGTAAATCGCGTCATTCGATAAACTGAAATATTTATAACGCATGCGAGTTATTTTTCCGCTCAAGTGCAACCTCGTGATAAAACGTATATCGGGAAAAGGAAAAATTACAAATTTTCTGATTGCATTCTTAATGCAAACGAAAATAGAACGAGCAAATAGTTATTACGATGCAATAATATCTATTAATAATCCAAGTAACAGTCAAGTGATTCAGAGATTTCTATTTTTTTTCGTTCTCCGATTTAAATGTATTAATATCAGATTAATCGCATGATGATTTGAAATTTCTCGAGACTTCAAAGCAATGTGTTATGAATTTTTTCATGAAAACAACTTTTTTTTTTTTATCTAACTCTAATAGATATGTGGAGTTAAAAGCGCATCTAATTTACATTCATAAAGTTATTCTAAAGAGGCATTTAAGAAAAATATTTTTAGAAATATTAGAAAAAGATTGGGGAAGGAAAAGGTTTCAGAAAAATGAATCAAAAATTTTTTATAGTGCAAATTTGTGGAACAATTGATAATAATTACTCCAATACTGTTTCATCTATCAAAAAAGTTATGAAATATGTAATACAGAATGTCAAATTTTGTAAAAAAAATCCTTGAAAATTCTTGATCTCTACCAGGTATTTTTTTTTTTTTTATTCAAAAAATCCAGATAAAGAGAATATTTAAAAAAAAGTTTTAGTGCAATTTCCTAAAATAGGTTTTTTTATCACATGCATTTTTTAATATTTTTCATTCATATGAAGGAAAAACAGAAAGCCTCATTCAAGTGCTACATTTGTAAATGTACTGAAAAAAAAATTGAATAATTTGCGTAAGATAAGTATTTTTCATTTGCATATAAAATATTCCTTTTTTTTTATCACTAAAAATTACAATAAAGAGTATACATATTCAATATTTTATTAAGACATGAATATATAAACAAACAGATAAATATATATTTATAATACATATAATTTGCTTGTTCGCCAATTGTTTTCAATATAAGAGAAAAATTATCAAAGAGAAAATCTTTTAATGAAATTTTCTGAGTCTCAATAAAATGTCTACTTCCTGGGAAAACCTAGAAAACATGGAATTCTCATGAATTTAATTTTTACCTGGAAAAATCAAGGAATTCTCATGAAATTTTATTCAAATTCAGAGAGTCTTTTCAAAAATTTTTCTTTGATTATTTGATTCTTATATTACAAGCATCGGCGATTTGATTGGCCAATGATTGTGAAATATATATTTGAAATATATTATAAATATATATCTTTCTCTCTTTGATAATATGTTCATTGTCATAGCAAAAAATATTGACTACACAATACTCAGCACATATTCTTTATTATAATTTTTGCAATTAATGACGGAAAATGAAAATATGCTAATTAAAAATTCTCACCTTACAAAAGTTACTCATTCTTTTCAGTATTTTTTAATTTAATATTTAAAATTTATGGTTTATTTTTCCTTTTCGTGAGTGAAAAACGCAGAAAAAAACTTATTTTAAAAACTCCGTCTAAAAATTTTCTAATTTTATGTGGAATTTTCAACGAATTATATGAAAAATCGAGGAAATCTCAGAGAAATCTCTTTTTCGCAAGCTTATAAATAGACACCGTGTAATTTACAATATTAAAAAAAAAAAAAAAAAAATTGCAATTCCATTAAATTGTGAGAAATAGAAATACCGAAGTCACTTTTTTTTTTTTTTTTTTGTTTTTAATTGATCCATCAATCGATCGGACTATCGACGAAGTGTCTTTACGTAACCCGATCGAATTCGAGCGCTCGATAATAGCGCTTATCAGATGCGATAGAGAATCCCGTCTATCTCTTCATCTGCATCTCCCCCCCCTCCCCCTCTGCGTCCCTCGTGACCGTTAAAAAGTACAGAACGATTATGCAAGCCATACGGCGACACGGCGCGAGGCCTCTTATGAGCGGACTGAGGCTAAGTTTAGAGCGCCTGTCCTCCGCCTCTCCTTCTTCATCTCTCTCGCGCCCGCGACACTTGTTGGATAACGAAATCACGAGCGTAGAGCCGCTTCGAGGACGCGGGGGGACCACACCAGGCCGTGAACAGAACTATATCGTGCGCATAATCGGCATCGGAATGAACTCTCGGACAGACGCATTGCGTTTAGCGACGTCCACGGCTGTCAAAATTTGGGAGGTCGCGCCAGGACGTGACAGGAGTGTTATATTCAAATTTCTTCTTCGCGATAATTGTCTTAATAATAAAAATTTTTTTTTTTTTTAATATATCATTCGAGAATGATATATTGAAAAACCACGCCTTCGATTAGAATATAAGAATAGAATTCCCGCGACAGGCAAACTGTGATTCGACTGCGGACGGATGTGCGGTTGTTCGGTACCCGGGATCCGAGCAAAAGTCTCTTCCTCGCCGACCAAGAGAAATCATCATTCGCAACCCGGGACGGAGTGTCTGCGGTTGACTTTGACCCCGGGGGACTTTGAAGGCGAGCGCGGACGTCACGAAAACGCAATCGGTGATGCCAGAAAAAGAGGGAGAGAGCGAGGGAGAAACCACAGAGTTACGAGAAAGAGAGAGAGAGACGGCGTGCGTGTTATTACGACTGATGCGAATTGCGACGTGGAGAGCTAGAAGTCGGTCGTGCCCCTCGCGTCGCACGCGACGATTGGTCCATCGTTTTGTGCGTTTTGTGTGTGTGTGTGTCCCGACACGCTGTCACTGTACTAGAGTAGTAGCATTAAGCGTACTGCGCACCAAACGCCGACACAGTTGCGTACAGTCTTGGCAAGTAGTCGGGGACTACTCCGCGGTTGGCACGAGGTGTCTGCCAGGTCCCGTGACTACTACTAATTAAGGAAAACGATCGAGCGCCTTGCATCAACGACGGAGAAGAGTCCGGACTCCGACAATACGAGGTATTGTCGGTTATGCAAAAGATCTCTGTATGAATTAAAGCGAAGAAAGATTGGAGTAGAATGTTGATGAGTGACGAACTTTAAATGCGACAAGAGCGTGAAAACTTCTACTCCTACTATTTCTTTTGAGTATCTCTATGCGAAATCTCAGCACAATTCTCTTAACGATTTGGAAATTATTTAGTTTAGAATTAGTATTGACTTTTGGAAAATTGCATCTTGCAGCAGTTATTGACAAATTTGACAAGGAAAAAGCATTGCCAACGAAATAAAAATTTTGGCATATATTAAAAAAAACTCGAATAAATATATATTATATATGTTTATATATAATATATATGGTATTACAATATAATAAAATCGTATTACAATATAATATATTAGAAGTAGTATTTTCGAATTTCGTTAAGAAACAATATTCGCAATAATTTTTGCCACATATCGTCATATCAAAATATTAAAATTGTATTTTTCTCCGCAATATATTATTTATTAAATAAAAGCATCCACTTATTTATCTTGCTTAGTTATATATAAAACGTTACAGTCCTCTCTCGCTTACGCACTTACAGAATATGGATGAAAATCCTGATTTTACCGCTCAGTTAAAGAAACTTGTACAAGTGACATCTTCCAAAATATCATATAATCGCGCGATAATCCGTGTGATAAGCGTGTATGCCGCAGACGTTCTAAAATCAACATTTAACCGTATTTGTACAGTTGGTCCTTACGAAATCTTTTTTTCCGCGGCATGTACAAAGCTTCTTTTTCCCATTCAAAACTTGCTAAATCCAACACGAGGCTATGCAGAAAATGAAACCTGTCGTCGTGCGTAATCACAAAAAAGTTAGTCGCCAAAGAAAAGACAAATTTTTTTTTTTTTTTTTTTTTTTTTAATCGTCACATATCTGGAAAGCGCGTAAAAAAACTTTTTAAAGTGTATGTGTATCTTTCACAGACTCTGCTGCAATCAGAGATTTGAAAAAAAAAAATAAGGATCAAAGAAGCAAAATTGCAATCTGAGTGTGATTCTGGCACGAGTATATGACATTTTATGAAATCCCATGCAAATATGATACAACTGCTAACATTGATTCAGCATTCGTGTCCATTGATTTGACATGTCATGATATTTAAAAAAAAAAAAAAAAAAAAAAAATGGACATAAAATCATATGTAGTCATATACGATCTTATATAATTACACGAGTCCATTTTTCTCGGGATTATTTAATAATAAAATTATTATTATACAGATATATATTCTGTATATATTATTATATTCGTTTAAATATCATGTCGAGAAATGAGAAATAAAAAAAATATAAAATTTAATTCATAAATGTGTGTGCGATTATTTTTCTTATATACTTTTCTCTTAAGAAATCTTCTTTTCAATGTCGTCTATAGCTATCATATGAAATTGTATATACGACTATGTATGTTAATTTTCTCCCCTTTTTCTCCTCCCCGATATTTTATAAATTTACACACACTTGTACTAACAAATTCGCCTGTTAACCATATAAGGATAATATAATATCAGCCAGTTACGCGTACGATTTATCATTAGTCAAAATAAAATTTTTTTCGAAAATAAATAATCGCCAAACTTTCGTATCAGAAGCACACAAACATTGGAAATGTCAGCGTTTTGATAATTTGTCACCGTATACGTTAGCGAAATAAAATGACGTCCGAACGAAATCTCGTTTCTAAAGTTCAACATCGCTTTTGGAGATGATATCTCGATACTCCGGACAAATTTGCGATATGACACAATATATTTCAAGTAATCCTTTCGCCAAAAATCACCCAAAAATCCTTATCGGAATCTTTTGCGAAGTTTCCGTCCAATTGCGGCGATATCGGGTTCCAATATAGTCGAGAGATAAGCGGATCTTGCCGCCGATTTTTCCTGCGGAAAATCGGAGATAAATCGACGCGTGGCCAAAAATAGAAGAATTTTATTACAATTCACTTTGTCGAAATATTTAACTATTTACGATGCGAAATTACAAAATGGAAAAATTTTATTACTTTGATAAAAATGTTCAACTATGATGCAAAAATATAAAAGATTAATTAATTAAGTTTTTTAAATACTAATTAATTTGAAGCTGAATTTGTGTTGCTCCTTTTTCGATTAGCGAGATTTTGTAATTATTTTAATTTATCATTGTATGATTTGCAATTTACAGTTAATAATTAGCAGAAAAATGGCGCAAGTTTTATGATCACAAAACAAGCTTAACACGTGTATATAATTTTCATAATGTGTTATTAATATTAGAGATTTTATTTCGTTTTATCTTTCAATTTATAATAAATAAAAATATTTTAATTAAGTGTTATGAAAAATTTAAATTAAGTGTTATTCTATATATTTCCATCATTTATCTTTTTATTTATTTTTATACATATGATAATATTATTTCTATACAATATATATATATATATATATATATATATATATATATATATATATATATTATACAGAACTGATTAATTGATTAATAGAATTAATTGAATAAGAAAATAACATTTATAGATATAATTATATATTCCCATTAATTCATGGAGTTTGTCAAAAGTAACAAATATGTTGTTTTTAATGGTAGCAATAATTAGTCTGAAATAACTGTTCACATTTTATCAGACATGTGCTTATTATTCAAATTAAGACAGTGTAATGTAGCATGAAATTTTCTCTACATCGAAAGTATATAAAAAAGAAAAGAACATTGTACAGATTGATGCATGGATTTCAAGTGATCATATAGAGCTTAAGTGTTCGTTTTTTATAACAGACAAAGATTTATATGTATAAATTGAATCAGCCGATATATATATTATACTCTTTCTTAGAATCGATAAATAAGTATGTTAAGAATTTTTTTCTATAAAACTTGACGTTTAGTGCAGATTAGTTGCAATCGACGGTACGTTAGAGTCTTAAGTCGAAAGCGAGAAATTGCGTGTCTACAGAACTTGATTGTACATAATACGCTGGTGATGATATACTTTTTGATGTAAACTCTATACTGTAATGTACTTATATTACTTATTTTGCCAGTCTCTTGACGAACGGTATATGTCTCGCAGCGATTCTACCGGCGCCGGTGATTGTGAGTAATGTGCACTGTACGCAAGTTTTACTTGGATAACTGTGAACCTGTCGTACATGATTGACTGATTGTGCGTTTGTGTGTAGGAGGGAATGATTCAGCAAGTACCCTGCAAGGTATTCGTCGGCCGCTGTACAGAAGACCTAACCGCTGATGATCTGCGAGACTATTTCTCCAAATTTGGCGAAGTCACGGACGTGTTCATCCCGAAACCCTTCCGCGCGTTCTCGTTTGTCACTTTCCTAGATCCCGAGGTCGCCCAGTCGCTGTGCGGCGAGGATCACATTATCAAGGGTGTGTCGGTACATGTGTCGAATGCCGCGCCCAAGTCCGAGGGCAATAATAAGAACTTCAATAATCAAGTGAATTCGAACATGAGGGGTGGCAGGGGCGCGCCGGGACCCGTTGATAATAACGTGCAAGGCAATTATCAGGGTAATCGTTACATGGGTCATTCGGGCAACAATATGGGCCCAAATGGTTGGAATAATCCGGGCAATCGTGGCAATCTTGACATGCCGAATCTGCAGGCTTTGGGTATCACAGGACAGAACAATGGTGGTGGCGGAGGCGGTGGTATGTCGAATCCGTTGGCTATGGGCGGGTTGAATCTATCCGCGTTGCCAGTCAATCCGGCATTGGTGGCCGCTGCTTTGAATCAGGCGTCCTGGGGCCTGATCGGCAACTTGCAGAATCAGGGAAACGATCAGGGTTATTCGAACCAGCCGGGTCCGCCGGGGCAGCCGCCTTCCGGTAATAACAGCATCGGCAATAGCGGTAATTCCGGCTTTCTCAGCTGGATGAATCAAGGCGGTGGCGATGGTAATACTGGTAATCCCGGCACCGGCGGCCCCGGACCGAATAACCCGAACGCTTCCCAGGGCGCTTGGCAGAATCATCCGGGCCAGCGCGATCAAAAATCGAATACCTTTCTCAAGTACGAGTAAATTCAGCCGGGGCCGTGGGTCTACTCGTAAAACCAAACGGATCCTCTGTCCACGGGTCCCGACGCAAGAACCTTGACAAATCTGATGAAAGCAAATGAAGGGTGGATCAGCGGGTCGAGAGTACAAAAAACGCGCATCGACCCCATCAACAGGATAAAGAGCCAGAGCCTATAGTATGTTGACATTTTTTCTAATAAAATTTTGCACTAATCTGCCACTATTGCGTGTATTATAATATTTCGAGACTCTCCCCACTCTCTTATTGGTTTGATGAATTAGCACAATTCCAATTCGTTGAAAGAGTTTAGGCTTACATGTAATGCGTGGATAGCTTTGATCATCATGCGTGCTTTTGTGTGATCTCTCTAGTGTGAAGCGTACGATCTAACGGCTAATGAAAAAATCGATATGTATGGTGTTAATGGATGTGAACGATATAGCGTTACAATAATGTAATTATATAAAACGTACATGAATGTGCTTTTAATGTACCGTTTGGCATATGAATGGTTTACATGTTAAGAGTATCTAAGAATTCTTTGAGTCCGAAGGAGACTTGCGCTATTTTGGCATTTAATTATTACGATAAAAAAACAGTACATATATATATCGAAAAATACATATATTTACATATAAAATAAATTGCTACTGCTATCATATAGAAATCACAAATTGAAAACTACAAGACTACATTTGCATTATTTCTCTTTTCTTGTAATTAAGTATATAACATTCGAGATATCGAACAATTATTAAATTATCAGAAAGTTGAAAATAGATCAAGTTTCTTTGTTACACAAATTTCTCCAATATATAAAGAAGATTTTAGAAGTGTACATACTTTCTAAGAGATAAATTAAATTCGAGATTTAATCGCATTTTTTATTTAATTGTTAGCCATAGTTAACTAACGTTTCTTTCCTCATTATATATACAGTTGCGACATAACTAAAGAGGAGACTGAAAAATGATTAGCAAAATTAATTAACCATGACTATCGATGTATAAAACGGAATATGGCAATAGACGCGAAATCAATTAACTAACTTATTATATACGTTGAATTGAAAGCTAGATTGCTGGATATTGCTTTTTATAAAAAGCCTTTATTTGTTATATAATGAGATATATCAATCGCGCCATCGCATTTTAATAATATTAAAAGCTACACAAGGTATTTCTTTTGAACAAAGATTTCTTGATCAATTTAATAAAATCAATTTGTCCTTTATATATTCATATTGTATATATTCCGCGGTTTTTTTTAATTCGGGGAACGTAATGTAAATGTAAATTTCTTGTTACTTGCAAAAACAATTTTCTTTCGAAATGGAATACTTTCGAAATATTACACACAGACACACACACACACACACACACACGGTCGTGTGTTTCTGAAATATTTTTACTTTTAATTGTAAGAGTTTCTAGCAAAACTTTTTCGACGTGCATAATATTTTCTTATCTCACAATTTTTTTCATAACTAGTCTAGCAAACCACTCTTATCACACACAATTCTTTAAAGATATCCTTTCTCAAAAATAATGCTGAATAAAGGATATTTTAATCATTCAAACGACGATTACATTAAATATCATAAAATGGACTGATATAAAAAGAAAGATTTTGTAACACAAAAAAAAGATATATTTTTAATATCTAAAAAGATATTGAGATTAAAGTTCAATGATTATCTCATTAAATATCTTTTTAGACATTGACAGATTGAAATTTTTTTTGATTATGGTGCAAAGTTACCTCTGTTGGCGCAATCTTATATTTTACAGTAGTTTCTTTCCTATTTTGCGAAAGATTGCCAAAACATTGATAGGATTCTTTGAGACAGAGAATATAAAGCGATCAGTATGCTTGAAAGCGTATGAATGTGTTTGAATAAATTGCAAGACACCTAGAGATTGATCGCAGCTATCCGTATTGTAAATTATTATACCAATTTTTGAACTTCTGTTTCAAATATCTTATATATAACACATAAGTAGTCTATTATGTAAGAATTTTACACTGATGTGTGCAAGTGTGTCAAAATTATTGATTGGTTGCGCGTGAAAGAAGGCATTTGAATTGATCAAATTTTTCTATCTTAATTGAGTGAGTTCTTAAGGAAACCACAGAAAAAAAACTGATTTAGATGTCTTATACGTATGTGTATAATGTGTCGCAAGTTTTGAGTGAATACCTTTGATAGTAAAGACTTTCAAACTGTTTCTCCTATGATAATAAAAATAATAAAAGAAATAGCTTTACACACAGGTTGAGAATATTTATTTTTCAAAAAAAAAAAAAAAAAAAAAACGAAAGAAAGAAAAAGAAAGAGACAAGTTAGCAACATACGATGAGCAAAAATGCAACTCACATCTCACAATTATAGTCAATAACTTTAACATATGTCGTAATTAAATTTAAAAACTGCATTCGTCACCGCGATATCACTGTGTACGCTACCATTAAAAGAATAATTTAGATTGAGATTATCTCAAAGAGAATACATTAATTATCTAATTATATTAATTGAAAGAATAAAATAATTCTTGTAAGAGGTGTATGTGCTGTTGTGCTTTTCATTTATCATACAGTGATTTCTCATAAACTTCCTATACTCGACGCAAGATATTACTTAATAATACAATTTTCTAAGAATAATACTCTCGCACTCTTTCTCTCTCATTATAGTGTGAGTTTTCATCGATATGCGTGTATAGATGAGAAAATTTCCTCTACTATAAAAATGTCGATTGGATTGTTCGACGCACATGTATGTATATATGACGGTCAAATGTATTTGTTAACGGTCGTCTCAGAACTACAGGCGTGACAGAGTTTTTTACAAAAGTAATGATAATGTCGCTTATCTAATGAACGCGTGTACTTGACAGTACGAGATGAAGCAATGAGATGACTGAATAATAATATATAAAGCGTGAAAAATTATTATAGTGCAAGTCTTATTGTTAGATGAGAATGAGTAAAAAAAGTCGTCCAATGTATGTCTGATATATACTTAGAGATTGCAGGAGAAGAGATTGTTTATATACGTAGTATATGTAAAAAGAAAAAAGCTAAAACAGATTCCGATTTAAGGGATGGACGATATGGATTTCATTGATCGCGCATTCTTACGTTTATAAATTGTTAAATCGATCTACACAGAAGAGCTGTAGTTTAAGACAACTTTTAACAGACACTAGAACCGTACTTAGTTTGTTGCTGAATTGGCACGAATGTTCGCGTTTCAATTCTTTAATGTCTGAAAATATTTTCAGGGAAGATGCACAGAGTTCCTTACAATACAAAAAGTAAAATAAAGTGACTCATACAAGAAGTAAGATAATATCGTTGACTGTACGATAGACAATAGTAAATTGATCAGTTCGAACATTCGTGCGTGAATCGTGATTATGGATCTACATGATCTGACAATCAAATTTGTAGACACTTTTTCTCTTGCCATTGCAAAATATGTAGTCATTCTCTCTGTTAAATTTTCAACAAATTTCATTCCCTAGCATAATGTGAATAATATGATCATTGTTTAAAAAAGAGCAGAGAATCAACATTATAAATATTCATGTTTAATTTGGAAAAAGTGAAGAAGAATTTATGTAAATGTATTAAAAATAAAATCTTTTATATATATATACTTTAAAAAATTATATATAAAATTTATTTAAACTTTAATACATTTTGTTTTCATTAAACATAAAATGAGCAGTATTAGAGTTTAAATAAATTTTGTCTATGATTCTAATTGTCAGATCATGTATTTTTTTTCAAATCGTTTAAGATAGCGATGCCTACGATTGGCATCTTCGTGATCCCTCAATTAGTCTCGAGAGGTTTCGCACGCGATGTGAGTACTCGATGCTCAAAGGATGCCTTGCAAAATGATTTGGAAATGATCTGCGAAGCATGTAAATACAGATTGATATAAAGCAATTTAATATCGCTCAGAAAATGTAACGAATTTTATTGTAGAGTTAGTTGCGCTCTGTAAATTGCTTGGTATTGTGTCTCGAGAGAGGGGGAGAGAGAGGAAACGAAAAACTATGCATGAGAAGTTCGAGACGTGTGTCGTGTGAGAATGTTGATTTTAATGTGTCAATCTCTCGGCCATTGGGCGGGAAGGGGAAAGGGGAGATTTGGACTTCTCGTCAAGAAAGGACACGGTGAGAAATCGCGCATCCGATAGTCTTTTACATTTTTAAGGTATAAATAAGCTGAATAAGAATTGATGTCGAGGATTTTTTTATGTGTATGCGAGAACGATCTCATGACTTGTGTGTATCGAAATTCGTTGAAAAAAAAGTGTCGAAATCCTTTTGTCCACGACGAGAATTACCATGTGTCGCGTGAAACTTTGTAGGTGTGAATATTAATCCGACGATCGCGCAAACGGCATTCGTATGTATATGTTTCCCAATTCGTACCGACAATTTTACATAAAATTGTAAAATTCGACAAGTTTGCCGTGATGCGAAAATACTCAATGCTCTCCGTAACGTTCTCCATTGATTGTAGTGTATGTTAAACTATGCCGAGAATAAAAAACCCAAGCACCGTGGGTTATCACAGATTCCTTCGCGTGCCTTTAAATACGAATCAGCGACATAATCACATATCTATTGACTTATCCAGAATTTGGATATACGGTGTTATCTCTTGCGAAATTTAGAGTTGATCTTTGTTCATGCATTAATCGCGATTTCTGTAATTCGATAAAAATACATGCGAATTAAGCTTGAAAGATGAAAACAAATGAAATAAAATATAATTCGTCATTCAATTTAAAGTAAGCTTTACTCTAACAAAGAAGATTTAAAATTTTTGTTAATTATAAGAACTCAAATATTGATGTTTGCAAAATTGGAAAAAATTATAATCTCTTTTATCATATTTTTTTCGCATTTATTTTGGGATTATTAGTAGTTCTAATCAGTCGAAAATTCTCGCCTCTATAATAAAACAAGCTATTTAAAGCAATATGTACAACATGAACAAATTTTTAATTTATTCTATTATTTTGACGCGAAATTATTAACACATAAAGCTATTCTCGATATTATATTTATTATATCTACATGTACAAAATTTTAATTTACCTTTACGTATTATCAACTTTGTTAAGAAACAGAGTTGCGCGTTTCATTAAAAACAACCGTCGCGATAATGTGAGATAAGTCTTGTGGCGATGTTTATAACTGCAATGTAGAACTGTAAAAGAGAGCGAGTGGAAGAGTTTGAAAAGTAACATAACAGTGCACAGCCAGCCTTTCGATTGATGACTGAATGAAGACGATGACTGAAGTAATCATAAGGCTATGGAAACGTCCGCAGATCCTCGAAACAACAGGTGATTACGATCTGACATTTATTTCTCCTCTGACATTTACGTCTCACAACATCAAGTAGAACGATCATATGTCATCGATATTCCGGCTTCCCGGCAATTTACGGAAAATTTATTTTTGCAAATCTTACCGTCATCTTTATTTTTTGTTTCACTACTTTTTTCACTCACCATCATCTGCATATTTTGCCGTATCTGCAATATTTTCTTCTCAACAAAGCAAGAGAACAATCCTTCCCGCTAGTTTTATACATTTCTTCTTTCGAGTGTTTCGCGTATTTTTTACGATGAAAATTTTCATTTACTATAGACTAGTTTCTCTCAGAAAAAGATAATGCGACAAATACCAGTCGATTGCAAAGTAATATATGCAACCATATATTTTACGTCTGGTATTCATCGCATTATTTTTCTCGTAAAAAACGCAGTCTATTTTCCCGGTGTTATCAATTTTTTATTATATTTAACAGGCTTTGTGAGAAAACTCTTTGATATGACAAGGCTTTATGATTTTAATGTTTTCATCATCCTCGATCTTTCTCGTTTCTCATTCTCGGAGAACAATGAACGAGGAATTTCTCGCAACGAATTAATCCAGTATAACTGCTTCGCTGCAAAGTTTTGTCTTACATGCAAGAATTACGCAAATTCGTGTTCCATGCTTTTTTTGACGTTTGAGAACGCATCATATAACGCGGCCGGTTAATAATTTTCTTAGATATCACCGGCAGGAGAGATGATATTTCAGGCATACTTTTCGCGCGCATTCGCTATCTTCATTCAGAAACGAGCCATGGAGTCGAACGACTGTCAACGATTTCGAGGAATGCGTGTGTTTTGTACGCGTTTTGAGAGAAAAAAAAAAATGAGAAAAGGATCACATACACATACACACTACGGCAGTTGTATCTTCTTATTCACATCACGTCTTGGAGTACAGTAAGACAGACCACCCACATCGAAACACCAAAGTTGTAAATTGGAATGTTAGTACTCTAGAGTTAGCTCGACCCTCGAAGATCTCGATCAACGTCAGACACTAATCCTGTACGATTCTGTTCAACAGCCTGGGTGAATTATATGTGATGGTTGATGTCCGTGAACGTACCTCTTGGATGGACAGACGAACGAACAAATGATTGACAAGTTTTGATGCAAGTTGAAAGAGCGAGCGAGCGAGAGAGAAAGAGAGGAAGGTGAAAGGAGATGAGAGAGTAAAAGGAGGGAGAGAGAGAGAGAGAGAAAGAGAGAGAGAGAGAGAGAGAAAGAGGAGTATATATATTTTTACAGGAGAATATATAGAGAAAATTTGATGGGATATATATGATGGTGATGGTGATGATGATGATGATGATGATGATGATGATGATGACTGCACTGCGCCGAGAGAAGTTGCTAGACAAGTGTGGAGAGAATGCTTTTTTGAAAGCGTGAGGGGAGTTTTTTTTCGTAAGCGTGGCCGCGAAAAAAAACAAACATAAATGAAAATGCCGGGCGATGTCCGCTGGACGGTTTAATGTCTTACCGCGGTTTTGCTTTCAGATTGCGAGAGCGTGCGTCACGATTGACAGTGGTTGATCCGCGATTAATCCGTGCTTGCTCTCGCGGAAAAAGAGATAATTCCTGAGACGACGCGGACGCGGTTATATTTGGAAAACAGGGATCTCTTCTCTCTCTATGGGTCCGGAAATGTTAATCGATGACAAGCGACGAGAGGTGTCATGCGATTGAAGTAATTATTATAGCATATTATACATACAATTTAATTTTTTCAGGAAGCCTTATCTTCGAGAATTAACTTTACGTTGGATTAAAGTCTATCAGATTTGTATTTAACTTGATTTATTAACAGCAGTTTTGATTGACGCTTTATTAAAAAAATGAAAAAAAGTATTATGTAATAATTCTGCATTTATTGTCACTTAATTTATATGTAAATTATATATCTGTAATAAAAAGATACGTCTGTGTTATATTATTACATAGAAATTATATTAATCCAGAAAAGTCTCGATCCCTAAAAAAATTAACATTTAAATACTTTTCATTCGTGTAATGATAAAATTTATTTACTTGTTTCAGATTCGATATGCATCGCACATGTATTCTATCGGACATCGTATGTGAGGACTTTGAGCAAAATGCGGAGTGCGTAAGGGACATTAAAAAAATCGCAAGAAAATTGGCTACTAAAAATATAAATATTATATCGGAAACGCGTTTTCATTCGTATATGTTTTATATAATGTTTTATATATAAGAAGAGAGAAAGAGAGAAAGAGAGAGAGAGAGAGAGAGAGAGAGAAAGAGAGATATTATATCGATAGTATTTAATAAATATTTCTATCTAATATTTTATTTCACGTATTATTGCTGATAAATTAGCCCCTATAATTTTTATATTATATAAAGATTTTGAAACTATTTCTAGAGTAAACCATTATTAGATTTTATATTAACACATACATAGATGGAATTGATCCCAAGAAGCTTTAATTTTCTACGCTAAATATAAGGATATATTGTCAAATACAATTGACAATCAAGTTTATCTTTTGCTCGGAATTCGCGGACTCTGTCCGCAAAGTACTGCCGATAAGACAGATCACTTCTATCCTCGAGGTTTGTATCTCATCGTCAGTTATTATCGGCAATATTGTAAACTATTTTGTCGACAGTGGCAAATGATAGAAGGTTTCGAGAACAAATGTAAAAGCGCCACAGTCAGCGACGAGTCACATCTCCGCATCTCACCGTGTGATATCTCTCCGTTCCTCTTTCCCTCGGGTTTTTACGGGCCAAGGTTCATCTGTGGTGGTGGTGCGTGGTCTGACCGTGAGCCGTGTGCGTCAAATCCATCGATTAACGGGAACACAAAATAAGATGCAACGTCGTCTTGCTGTTCGCCGTGCGTCTAGTCGTGTCGAGGAGCTGACGATACCGAGCGTTATCGCGAGCAGGATCGTCGGACGTTAAGGGACATTATGGGAAGATGGTGAGACAGCTCGGTCTCCTCGGCCACTGGGAATATGGGTTCGCAAACATTGGAGATCCTGAGACAAGGCGTCTGGGCGAGCCTGACGGGTGGCTGGTTTTACGATCCGCATCTCGATGTTTTTTCCAACACCTTCCACCTATACATCTGGCTGTTCCTGCTCTGTCTGCCGTTCACGATCTATCTGGTAAAAAGAAACGCGACATCCTATATGTTTGTGCAGCTGTTTATTTAAAAATTGCATAGGGACCTTTAAATTTCTCGCATAGGGACCTTTAAATTCTTTTTAATTAAATCATCTATTTTTAACTTGAAAAGTCGCCACAATTTGATTTATGTCGTTTTTTAAAGAAACACGGCTATAATGTTTGTAAATATATATTTAAAGTTTTCTTAAAATGTGTTTATATAGACTTTCTACCACTGTATAGTGAGAAGAGTCATATTTTTTTCTTATGTAATTTGCTGTATGACAAGTGTATTAAAGACGGTGTTCATGTGTTTTCCTCCTTAGTATTTTCCTCCTACATTATATGTTTGGCTGGCATATTGTTCATCATTTGTCGTCGTTTTTGGAACAATAAAGTGTATGAATCACGCTCTACACTGTGTATATGATACAACAGAATGTTTGGAAGAATCAAATCAAACCATCAGTCAACAAAAGTCTGAGAGTGAGAAGAAACGAGCAGGCCATAATAAATCAAGGGAACAGTCACAAGATCAGATGGGCCATGGCATAGAGCTACAAGTTTTGAACGGTTTGAACATTTGTATGCATAAGAAAGATTTAAAGATTGATTAAATTATCATTATCATATTTGATTTCTCATATGAAAAAAATACTATATATATAGACATAAGATTATTGAGAGAAGTGACAAAGTTTTTTACATTATAATAACTAAGTTAAATAATTTTTTTTTGTTTAAAAAGATTTACATAAATAATATATAACAGTATATAATAATATAATAAAATAAATATAATTATATATATTTTTTTATTTGCTGTTCAAAAGAGATTGCATGTGTAATATATTTTTTATATATTTTTTATAATTTGTCCCCAGGTAAAACAGATACACCACCTGTAGAATGTTCATCACGTAATTCATATATAGAACCAAATATACAGAATGCCGATGCAGATAGCATAACATCTGAATATAATCGTGATAAACCTAGTTCAACCATAGATTTAAAAGTAGAAATACATAGAAAAAACAGTTCGGAAAGTTCGGAGGAAGCGCAACAACTTAGTAAACCAATGGTTACCAGCATCAATGTGCATGAAGCTGAATTAGTTTCTGCACAATATCATGAGCCACGTTTTAAGAATATTATAAATGGTAATCGAATATTTAATTGTATCTAATATGCATGTGAACAGATAAAAGAGATAATTAATATAAATGATTGTAATATTTATCTACAGAATGGAAATTGTTGCGACAAAAGTGTGTAGTGATAGCGGAGGAAGATAGACCGGGACCGCGTAAATTATGTCGGCATGCACCTGAGGATTCTAGAAATCGACATTCTAAGCAAAGTCTCGGAAAAACTGGATCCGAGAGTCAAATAAAACAAACTAGTTCTTTAGAATTGGAACATCCTGGCGACGATTATCCATACTGGAAATCCAACCAAAGCGTTCGTAGACTCAACTCCAATTCCATACCAATGGAACCACATCTGATAAATGATCATCCGCAGAGCTTAGAAATTATATCAAAAAAGGGAGATACAGACAACAATAAAATCTCGTCTCATCCACAATCGTTAGAGGTAAAAATCTCCATCTTATTTCTAGATTTCATTAATATTTTGAATATGGATGTGTAAATAATGTTTGAAATTTTTATAGCGTCTTGTTTCTTAATGAGATAAAAAATTTCATTTCTAATTTGAAGGTCATTACTAAAAAACCGCATCAACTGGTACATCCACAAAGTCTTGAAACAATTGGTGCTACTAGTAAAAATATAAATAATACTGATGATAATAACCTGCCCCTTCATCCTCAAAGTCTTGAAACAATTAACAAAAAGGTAAACAATTATTATAAAGTATCTTTTTTAGTTTTATAAAGTATCTTTTTGCCCATAAGTATTTTATCTCAAGATATATATTTATAATATAAATAAAACCTAGAATGTTGAATGTTGAAATATTGAAGGTCTTACCACAAAACACATTGAAGAGAAACCAGTTACAACTCTTACCATATCTTAGTTATGGATCTGAAATAGTGCATCCAATAGCTGAACAGAGCGATGAACAATTTGCTAATGAAAGTTCAGGAGGATTCAGTCTGCGAGACTCTTATAGCCCATTACTTACGCGGAAAAACATGAACGACCCAAACGCTACATCTAATAGAGACAGAAGTCTCAGTACTGGCAGATTCGAAGATAGATTTTCGAGGTATTCTCCAATGATGTATATCATCAAATATAATACAGACATTTTAATGTCTTTTATTTAAACATATATTAAAGCGTGCACATATTAATATTATCTTTTATATTATCCTCCAGGTTTAATGACGACAATGGAATAGACAATAACTCGGCAAACTCTCGAGATGCTTTGCTTGATGAATCAAAATCTGGTGTGAAAAGAAGATATAGTAATGCCAGCCAGAGTAGTCATGAATTTTCAGACGGTGAAAAAAGTAAGGAGAAGCGATTGGATAAATCCAAGAATGTGGAAGATCCACTCAATTCAGGAAGTGTAGTCGGAATAGATTGGTTATTCGAGAGCGGAGATTGTCCGGTGGAGCCATGGACGAGTAAGAGTAAGTTTAATGTAAACAAAAACAGCTTCTTAGGTAAAGAAAAAAGATCTAGTCCAATTATTTTTTGCTATGCAAGCATTATACTATTACGTTTTTCTAATTCGTGCTGCCAGTATTTTGGACTTTCACTCGCTCTGATGATACGGATACATCAGAAAGCCTACAAACGGCTAGTACAGATTGTAAGTTGGATGTATTGTAGAGCCAGAATATCGTTGAGAAGATAAGTTTAAAAATTCACGATAGATTTGATAGGCTGATGAGCATTTATTTAGCACTTCGCGTATAATTTTTAATTGACGATAACATTCAACATGATACTTATGATAGAATAAATTTTAAAACTTGAGCTTTTAGCGCTGATCATAAACCATAGAATCGACGAAAATTTTCTAAGTACTTTTTTTTACTGATTTGCGTAGATCTTCACACTAAAGAACCTGATTCAGGATCATCCAGTACAACCACTCTCAGTATCGAGAACGAGGTAAAGCGAAAATTGCTGCCGCAGCTGGAAGTGGACAATACCACCAAGCGCCATCAGGGAGCGATCCCCAAGCAAAGCCGTCCAAAACCCGCCGCGTCGGACGCTACAGATGACAATATCGTATCGAGCGTCGAACAACCGCGAGAGAATTTCAAACGTTATCTTGAAGTACGACGGGAGAAGGCCAGAAGGCGAGCTGGTAAATTCGAGCAGACTAGCGGTTCGAACAACGAGTTAAGCACGCTCTTACCGAATCCGGCGCCACCGTTGCTAGCAGCGTTACTGAACAATTCCGGTCGCGATCTGCCTGGCCAATCGAGCGCCGCATCATCGGACATGCGACTAAGTCGCAGCTCCGAGAATCGGAACTCTCGCAGCAGGTATGGACGATTAAAACATCCTAATCGTACTCATCGTGGCCCGCGCAGCATGTCTAATCGCGACGACAATGTTGTGCCGTTGACCGCGTTGTTTGGTCTGATTTCGAGTGGCGAATATCATTTAGCCACTAATCAAAACGACACCTCGGAGGGAGCTGTGCATTACTTTCGCGACGATAATGGTCGCTGGCTAGCCTACACGTTTGACGAAAAGGGTTGTTCGGACGTGGCTGCCGCGGCGGCGATGACACAAATGCCCGCTAATCCGCACAATGAGAAATTACTAAACACTCTACTGCGTCAGCAACTCAATCAGAATATACACTACGACGCTACGAATTGGGAGCTTGCTGATTCGCTTAGTAACAGTTATAGCAGTTTATCGCTCAACTCTGCCGGTCTAACAGTGATAATTGACACACCGCCAGTATTGTCGAGTCCAGCGAGCAATCAAACCAAAACGCAGAGCTCGCCGCCGTCGAATTTAATTTCCTCGAACACTGGCAGCTCAAATCAATGCACGCTCGGCGAGAATTCGGAACGCGAACACTTTCATCATACGCTAATCGCGCGCTCAGACTCGATGGCCGACAGAAATCGAAGATTACAGAATCTACTGGGCAATATGACTCTGAATCAGTATCAGTCGGATCCCAATAGCCGCATGCCTGTACTGACATTGCCACATCAGGAACCTGACATAAATACGAGTCTGTCATGGAATCGCTTCGTCGATGGCCTGGATGGCTCTGATGGCTCCAAACCTAAGCAAACCAGACACTACTACAAATGGAAAATCGGCAAGCTACCACATGTC
Source organism: Cataglyphis livida (assembly GCA_039654365.1). Lineage (NCBI taxonomy): Eukaryota > Metazoa > Arthropoda > Insecta > Hymenoptera > Formicidae > Cataglyphis > Cataglyphis livida. Next base: position 1,298,215 of record JBCEZV010000022.1, read on the forward strand.
AAGGTGCGCTTTGATCGTCTCGCCCTGCTAGCTCTGCTCGATCGTAACTTGACCGTGTTAGAGACCATCGTATCCACATTCCTAGCGGGCACGGTCGCAGGATTGGGCCTTCTGCTGCTTCAACAGGGCTTCTATCGGGACATCTTTGCATTTATATTCTGCTTCGTAACGGCCGGCTGCCAGTATTCGCTACTCAAATCAGTCCAGCCCGATGCCGCGTCGCCCACGCATGGCTTTAATCGCATTATAGTGTTCTCCAGGCCTGCGTACTACATTTTGTGCTCGATTCTGATTCTGATTTTTAACGAGATACTGAGGAACTTTAAATCGTCTGATTTTCGCGTATACGGATTGCGTGTCGCTGATTATGATCTTATACTGCAAGTGCGAAACGTTCTGCTAATATTTCTGCTGTGTTTTCCGATCGTGTTCTCCTTAGGATTATTTCCACAGATCAATACGTTCCTCATGTACGTCTGCGAACATTTGGATATTCATATATTTGGTGGCAACGCGACCACTAGTCTGGTGTCATCGTTATACTGTCTATGCCGCAGCTTAGTCGCCGTCCTTATCCTTTATGGATTTGCCTATGGCGCGCTCCTCGAGCCCAAGTCCTCGCAGCATATTTTATTTTCCATATTCGTCGGTCTGCTCGTCGCGATATCTTATCATTTGAGCCGATCGTCCTCTGATCCAACTGTGATATGGGATATCCTCAAGACGAATTTATGGCCACTAGAGATAGGAGACCGATACGTGGAGGAGAAGGAAGCGAAAATTATCGAGAATACATCGTCGCAACGTGACAATGTGGCTGCGAGTTATAAAGAAGCCAAAAGTAAGTTGTCTGGCAGGAAGAAGGATGTGAAAATCAAAGTGGGCGAACAAATGTCGGACACTGAACTGGTAGATCCGTTACCGGAGAAGCTCCGTCTGACCGTAAACGCCAGACTAAAGAACGACGTAATCGTATGCGCGGTAATTGGCACTCTGTCTTTCGGTATTCATCGTACGACAGTGTTTACCGCTCTACAACCGGAACTCAATCCGGTATTATGTAGCATTGTCAGCTGCCTGGGTTTTCTTCTGCATTATATTGTGCCGCAGCTACGCAAGCAACTGCCGTGGCTGTGTCTATCAAGGCCAGTGTTGCGCAGCCATGAGCATGCGCAATTTGAAGTGCGCGAGCCAGTGAGAATCATGTGGTTTGAGAAGGCCTACGTATGCCTGTGCTTTCTTGAACGAAACATTCTTTATCCGGTTGTCTTCCTAGGCGCGCTCACCGAGTGTTCGTCGAAGATCGCAGACAAATTTGGCGAGAGCGTGGGCGCGCTCATTGTCGTCGTGTGCGGTCTCAAGTCCCTCAGATCGGCATACTCGGACCCGTCCACACGCTACCTCGTCCTAGTCTTCGCGGTGCTTTTCTTCCAACTAGACTTTAGTAATTTGAGCGAAACATTCCTGATGGACTACTTTGTTACGGGAATCGCGTTCGCCAAGATCCACGAACTACTTCTGAAGATACGTTTCGTCGTCACGTACATCGCGCCCTGGCAAATCACTTGGGGCAGTGCATTCCATGCGTTTGCCCAACCCTTCTCCGTGCCACACTCGGCGATGCTTTTCCTCCAGGCCGGCATCTCAGCGATGCTCAGCACGCCTCTGAATCCGTTGCTAGGCAGCGCGATTTTCATCTCGTCATACGTACGACCCGTCAAGTTCTGGGAGAGAGACTACAAGACCAGGAGGGTGGACCATTCAAACACGCGAATGTCCTCGCATTTGGAGCGCAATCTGGGCGCCGACGACAACAATCTAAACTCGATATTTTATGAACAACTCACGCGCTCTCTCCAGCACAGTCTCTGTGGTGATCTCGCACTCGGTCGTTGGGGAAACGTGGAGCAGGGTGACTGCTTTCTGCTCGCGTCAGATTATTTGAACTGCTTGGTGCACATAATTCAATTGGGTAATGGACTGGTGACATTTCAGCTCAGAGGTCTCGAATTCCGAGGGACATATTGCCAACAAAGAGAGGTACATTCGAAATTATACGATTTTTTTTTTTTTTTTTACATTTTTACTTTTTGAATTTGAATGCCAACATGACCTTTTTATATATCTATTTTTAGGTGGAAGCAATCTCGGAAGGTATCGAGGACAACGACAATTGCTGCTGCTGCGAAATGGGTCATCTGTCGAATGTACTTAGCGTGAACGCGGCCTTCAGTCAACGCTGGCTCGCTTGGGAAGTCGCGAGTGCCAAATATGTGCTCGAAGGATATTCGATTTCCGACAATTCGGCGGGTTCTATGCTGCAGGTGTTCGAGTTTCGCAAGGTGTTGGTTACTTACTATGTCAAGAGTATCGTCTTCTACGCCGTGAAGTCGCCCAAGCTGAAGCAGTGGCTCGAAAATCCAGACATTGTCGATGCACTCAAGCCAACGCTCGACAAGAACTTTGTTGATCTCGATCCCGTTTTTAATGTAAATATTGACGAAGATTTTGACTTCCGAGCGAGCGGTATCACGCGGAACAGCTTCTGCAATGTTTATCTCGACTGGATACAATATTGCGCTGGTAAACAAGATAAGGTGATACATTAGTAATATTCATATTATTTCGTCAGTTTAATACTAAAATAACAAAACTTAGAAAATTTTGACATTATCTACATACAATTAATGCGTTAATCATTCGAAAAAATATGGAGCTGCATATAATTGCATCTTTTGGTACTGTAAATATGTAGATAAATAATTTAAATTTTGTACAATATCAATCTGAAGCTACGAGATGTATTTATTTCTTAGTTGCAGGAGAAAAAAAAATTATATAAAAATTATTTAAAGTATAAATAAGATTTATAAAAAATTATACATTCTCAAAGTATTAAAATGACGATTTTATAGTACTAAGGAGATGAACAATTAAATGGAAAATTTTATAATATGCTAAAGAGATGATTTATTTATATGAAAATCATAATTTTTTTGAAATATATTTTACGTTATTATGCTTTCAGTCACTGGATAGAACACGTGATTCATATCTCGTATCTCTGTGTCTCTCATTGAGTCTGTTGGGAAGACGCGTGTTAGGTGCTGCATCTCACAACACATTATCGGGTGTTGAGTTCTTTCTCTACGGGCTACACGCGTTATTTAAAGGTATAATACTTTGTTTCTGTATCGTAATAATTATTTTTTTTACAAATGTTATATTTAACATAATATATTTAAATTTCCTGATATATTTAACGTATTATATTCGCGCGCCTAAAATAATTTTTTGGCTGCTTTTATTTATGGTTGCATTTTTCTGCTTAAATTATGAAATGAGTTTTTCTTTGAACTACCACTAGTGATATATCTTGCACATATACAATTATATCTTGCACATACAAATATTTATATATGATGATAGGAGATTTTCGCATAACGTCAGTTCGCGATGAATGGGTGCTGCACGATGTCGATTTATTGCGCAGCGTGGTCGCTAAGGGAATAAGAATGGCCTTGAAACTGCATCAAGATCATTTTATGAGTCCGGAACAATACATCGAATCGCCAGCGCTCTTCGAAGCTATCGACAATCATGATCAGAATCTCGTCATCAGTCACGAGGCAGATCCACTTTGGAGGAACGCAGTCTTGAGTGGTGCGCCCAGCCTTTTGGCACTCAGGTTTGCATTATAATTCAAAGTATATAAAATGCACTACATTGCAATTAACATAAACATTCGAAACTTTCAGACATGTACTCGATGATGGTATAGACGAGTACAAAGTAATAATGCTTAACAAACGTTACTTGAGCTTCCGAGTGATCAAGATGAATCGCGAATGTGTCCGCGGACTCTGGGCCGGCCAACAGCAGGAATTGGTATACCTGAGAAATAGAAATCCAGAGCGTGGTTCTATACAGAATGCCAAGCAAGCACTGAGAAATATAATTAACAGTTCTTGCGATCAGCCGATTGGATATCCGATTTATGTCTCCCCGTTGACGACCAGTTACGCCGAGACCAACGAACAATTGTGCTCGATAATCGGAGGACCATTGACTTTTGGTACCATAAAAAGCACCGTGTTGAAATTGTGGAGAAGGTACATACGTATAGAATGAAGATAATTTTTCGCCTCTAATTGATTTATGTCTCGATTCAATTTATTAATTCAACTTTTAATTTAAATTGGAATCTAATAATTCAACAATTGCATGTTTCTAGAATAAGAAGAAGATGTGGTCAAGGTTGTTCCTCGGGTGGCACTGGCTCCCAAGACGATGGAGGTTTCGGGAATGATGGAGTATACGCGATGACTACTTACAACATACATTCTGGTATTTACAATTATTAATCAATCAGTTTAGTTAATTCTTTGATGCACTGTTAATTATTTCGTTGAATTTAATATAAGAGAAAAATTTATAATTATATTTAAAATTATAGTTAAGATACAGTAGATACAATTAGAATAGATTGTAACCTCTGTCTTTTTTTTAAGATATCTTAATTTTTTTTTTGCTATATTAAAAATTTGATTTTTTAACGATTTTTAACATTGATGCAATAGATATATACTTTCATACTTATTATACATGCTTACGAATGTAGGCTATACTCAATCGGGTCATAATACTTCTGGTTCGCAATCGATGGAATCTGGCTGTCAGATCGGCGGTTCGACTGGTCGAGGATCTCTCGGTCGTGCGAATACGGGTTCTCTTGGTGGTAACAGAGGCTCACTCGCTTCCGTCGGGAAACCAACCAGTTCAACCCTCGCCAGCCTGGCTGGATTGCTCAGTAATAGCGATATCAAAACGGAAACGAAGAGCGAGACAAGTTTCTCTAGCAAGCTCGAGAAAGAGGAAGTTTTTCAAAGAGTTCGTGTAAGTGTTTTAACAGCATTCATATTCGCAGAATGACTCAATTTGTTATATTATTTTATTCATCGATTCTTCTGATAAATTAAATATAAAATTTCTAAGTTCTATCTATCCTATTAACCGTTTACATGGAAAGATCTCTGATATGTTAAATTACGTTTGAATTTATACTTTATTGAAATGTATTTTATTATTTAATACTATTATGCGCGCGGTTGCTACAAATTATTTAAATCAACTTTGCATATTCAAAATTAGAATGACATGAAGATCGAAGTTCTTTTTACATGAGTCGCAACTGTTGTTCACAGATTATGGATCCTAATCAAGTATACGACGCGATCAATTTGGGTCGGCGTATAGACGTGATTTGGCCAGACGAGAAAATGCGACAGCAAGGTGGTCGTTCCGGCTGGCAACATTGGGTACCAGAGAGAGGTATGGAGGGTTGCGTGGTTCACCGTTGGTCACCGAATCATCGCGATCCTAATCGCCGTTCGCATGTCGACAAAGTCATCCTACTCATAAAGATCGAGGATAAATACGTGCCGATAGCTGAGCAAGGCGTACGGGATTTAGGAGCAGAGGTTTAGTAAAATATTTTTTTTTTCGGAATTAGTGTAATAACGTGCGATAATGGCTTTTGTACTCATTAGCATGATCGCTCTTAGATCTGCAGTGGGCAATAGCGCATGTATATTCAACAAGTAGAAATCTTCAAATAAGAATCTCTAAATGCTATTGGATTTTAAATTGAAATTATTACTTTATCAGTGTTTCAATTCGTTTTGTAAGAAAACGATTAGTTGTTATTTTCTCATGGTTGTACTAATTTAATCAAGGAATTTTCAATGAAAACTTGTTTTTGCAAATCATAACCGGAGAGCGGAGATGCGGATTATTAAATATAAACTAGAAACCTAAAAGAAATAGTTGCATATATAAAATATGAACTATTTTTATTATGTAATTCTTCTATCACTTTTATGATGACATTTTTCTTTGAAAATATGTATGGCTAAGATTCTTATTTAAGGATTTCAATGCGACGAAAGTGCAAAATAATGTGAACAAATGTATCATATTGACAATGTTGAATACTAGTTTCATACTTCCACAAAGTCAATACTCGCCATTAGAACATAAATTGAAGAACTCTGATCAGCGATAATACTTAATTACATAAAATATTTAACTTATCTATTGACAGGTTTCACTGCAATTATAACATTATGAGATTGAGCATTTTTTCAGGATATAGACATGTACATACTTTTCACTTGCTTATGTAAGACTGTCTAAAATTTTCTTCGAATCTTAGCATGCTGTCTCGTTCCAAATTTTTTGGATTATTTTTCATTTTTGTTGATCTTGTACTTAGAATTTTCATCAGATATGATTTATTAGAATTTCTTGTCAGATTTATATATATA
>JBCEZV010000022.1:1304640-1328169 GCA_039654365.1 Cataglyphis livida
AAGTGTTATTCTATATATTTCCATCGTTTATCTTTTTATTTATTTTTATACATATGAGAATATTATTTCTATACAATATATATATATATATATATATATATATATATATATATATATATATTGTATTCCGTCTTATTTTGTCCTAATAAAAGATGACAATTTAATAACATATTTTATGAAAAAATAATTACAAAGTTTCGTGAATGGAGAAAGGAACATCAAAGAACTAAATTAATTAATATTTAAAGCTAAAGGGCTAAATTAATTAACGCTTTGTATTTTTATGAACACTCTACCTTTATATAAAGCCGATATAATAGCTTTATCCGTATTAACGTTACTGTCGTTCTTTCGAAAAATCACGCGGGATACACGCATGCATTGTGTATATACAAAGGATGAAAAAGAAAAAGAAGCGATCATATATCCGGACATATACATTTTTTGAAACTAAAGATTCAACGGTACACTGTAACATCGTTTTCTGCATGAAAAAGAGAAGTAGAAATCAAAGGACTCGGCTTTAGTATTCGGCTCTTTTCACGTCCATCACGTCCATTCGTTATCAAGGCCTATGCAGTAAGTAACAATTTTTCGTAATTATCCGCGATCCCATTATATTCCTTTTGTTACACGCACATATATATATGCATATATCGCTTTACATTAGAAAATATTTTACTACGCGTATATCTGTGTTAGTGACAGCGACAGCGAGATATTTATTTTTTCAAGGAAAAATATATTACAAAAATATCTCACCGTCATTTTTCTCCGCGATATTTATAAGTACTCGAAGATTTTGATATTAATAAATTTTTCATTTATAATTTTTATGTAAAAAAATATTTTCCTTCGTAAGAGGAAAGTGTCCCGCGAAATGCGAGGATGCATCTTCCCCTTTACGTTCAGACGGCCAACCGCAAGGAAAAGACTTAATTAGAATGACGCCCCTGAGGCTGTAATCATTCTCGCGGAAATACACGCGGAGAGCAAAGGTGATTTGCACGCGTGCATCGTTATGTAAACTGCATTTATTTAGAATGCTCGCGGACTTTCTCCATTTTTTTTCACTTCTTCCTGCTTCTCTTCGATTCGTCTTAAAAAAAAAAAAAAAAAAAAAATATATATATATAAATCTGTGACAGCTATATGTCTGTCTCTCGAAAGGAAATAATGTGTCGGAAAATGAATTAGGATGCAGGCGCTTTCGTATTCAGTCTCGAAGAATAAATCGTAGAAATGGACAGATCGAACTATCGGGTATCATCGGTTCTTCGCGACATGTAATTCGAGCGGACGGATACGTTTGTCTAGCTCCTATCTGACCACACGTGTCAGTATATATGTGTATATATATATATAACGTCGCGCGCGGAGTAGACGACCCTTTATTAGTATAGTGGAATAAGACACGCCCATATCTTAGTGAAATGAGCTACAACTTTGAAAATAGACATGTCATCGTCGATGACAGTGTTGCATCGAAAAGGCTCTATCTTTTTAATTTTCTAATTGCTTCGAACATATCACATTCTTAAGCGATCAATTATCAGTTGCTGCTTTTAATGCAGCTAAAAAAAATTAATTAAATGTATGCATCTTTAAGTATCAAATCTTTTTTGCAAATTAATAAGAGAAAATTAAGGAGAGGATAAATTATTCTGGAGACACATTGAATTTATGTATGTTATTAAGGAAGAATTAATTTATTTCATTTCAAATTTTATTAGAAAATTGCTGTATGAAAATAATTTTGATCGATATATGCAAAAATATAATTCTGATTGCAACGTATACTCGATATCGCCATTTTAGAAGAAAAAAAAAATTATCCCTACGAATGATAACAAACATGCAACGCTCATATTATATTACAAACACAGAGAATGTGGCGTAAATATTAACTAAATATTTCGCAGGAATCGAAATAACTATTTTTTTTTTTTTTTTTTTTTTTTTTTTACATTCTCGTGAAAATGATTAAAGCCTTTTATAACGAAAAAAATTCGTATCGAAAAATTTATATTTCCTCTGCCGTATCGCACACCGTGTATACACTCCGCAGATTCCGGAACGCGCGTGCAACGAGCGTGTAACGAGCATTGCCGGCATATATATGATTGAGAATAACGTATGCATCGAACCCGCTATCGCGCGTTAAGAGGAAAAGATAAGAGGTGACGACATATGCGCAGAGACATAGATCGGGTCGGGTCGGATTAAAAACCAAAAAAAAAAAATAAAAAAATAAAAGAATTAGGGACGCGATCGCGCGTAGAAGCGACGAAGACGCTTGATGCTTTGGACATCGTCGTCGCGAAAGGGGGGGGGGGGAGGAGAGATCGGTTTGATGGGGAGAAGGGCGGTTAAATGGCACGAGAGGTCAGTGCCTCGAGAAATCGGAGGGGGACCGGACACCAATTGGTACAGATGCATCGTATAGATGTATGAAACATCGCTGGGGGAGGGGGGGGAGAGGAGGGGGGAAGGGGGACACGAAACGTACGAGACGCTCGCCACACGACTTTTCCTCCTCGCCTCGCAAGTGATAGATGAAGTTTCCATGTTTGACAGAGAACATGGAAGTTTCCACGTGAAAATGTAATGCCGAGTAAACAATGTAGATTTTTGCGTCAGCGAGAACTTGTGAATTAGATCCCCCCCCCCCCCGGTGTAATGACGTTTATCAAGTGGAATCTGTAGAGAGTAGGAGTTTTGGAAATTCTCTTCGGTTTTATAAAATACAAATAAATTGCTAATTTTTTCTCAATTTTCTTTTAGCAAATATTATGTAAAATTAAATGCATTTTTTTTAAATATACTTGTATAGGAAAGACGGAAGGAGAAATTATTTTCTCTTCTTAATATATGAAGTATGATTATAATACAATTAACAGATTTTATCTTTAAAATATATATACATATATGTACATTTTTAAAAATAACATTGTTTCTTAAAATTACACATTCAACTCGAATATGAAATTGAAAAGAAAATACGAGATAAGGAAAATCTGCTGTTTTTTAAATAAACTTTATAAGATAATAAACTTCAAGAGAAATATCATCGTTAAAACTTCCACTGTTATTGCGTAACTTAGTGTTTGCTCTGCTCGCCGATTACTTTTTTAGCCGAGGAATATTAATTTATTTTATGCATATTAAATCTCTTTTTCTGATTAATATAAGCATTTGCGTTATCGTAGCCATCGAAACTATAGCGCGATGCGTGTAAGAGTGAAAAGCAACACAATCAAATATCCTTCTACGAATGACAATTGTGCATAATTGCATAACCTTGATTAGGACATAATCTCCTGTACTGTCGATTATAAAAACATTACAAGCGATTATCATTGTCTTTTTCGTGACAGCTGACAAAATCGTGGGATGCGACTGTGAGAAAATAAGCGTGTTACGCAATTGCGCATCGGTACTTATTCTCATTTGAAAATTACACGCGGGTAATATATCCCGTCACAATAAATCGTCGAAATAAAAATCGTCGAAATAAAGGCGCGCAGAGATTTTTCTAGACCGAGCCGCGCGTTTGACACAGCGCATTCGGACTTGCGATATCGTATTGACACACTTTGTGAGCCATCGCATGTTTCCTCACAGCTCGCATCGACCATCTCATTGGTCGGCGAATCTTTATTCGTTACGATTATCTCAAGTTTCGTGCCATGACCCTTTCGGGATCATGACGAGGTGACCTATGCCGAGGATTTCTCGCACTAACACATTATAATTACGCTGCTGCCTACCAGGGAGCGATAGCAGATTACTTAATATATTAAAACGCGATCAGATGGATGCCACTTAAGTATAATAATCAGGTCTCATATGTGCATATTATAGAGTACACTAGCGGAAATAAGATGGGGAGATTAAAGAAAACTGCGTATAATCAGATAGTCGCAAAGTGATCAGTGCGTGTGCTTTTTTTATAGGGAACATACTAATTATATTGCGGCAACATCCCCATTTTGAAGCTCTCTTCTCTTCACTTTTCTACAATAATTCAGAGTCCAAGGTGTTTAGTTATACCGAGCGTCTCAAAAAATCCTTCTCTGATTCTTGATCTTCGAGCAATCCGTGATAAATCTTACCTCAACGAATTTGTTTTAGCATTTTTATAATCGAATGTCGAGAATTAATAGAAAATTCTAGAAAAATATATAATAGGATAGTTTTAAATAATTCATTTTTCATTATAATTCATTTTTTTTTTTTTTTTGCTATTTATAATACTAATAATTAATTTATAACACTATATATTTGGAAAATTTATATTTTCATGCAAAAAAATATGTCGATTAAAAATGTTTGTGTTAATCGAGCTCAAATATTAAATTATAAAAACAATAATTAATTTTACACAATAGATACACAATAGATCTCAATATAAATGATTTATTTATTATAAAATTTACAGAAAAAAATATGGATTTTTTTATTTTATAATATAAATGAGAGTGATTATAGATCGTCAATCATTTTTTTTTCCAAGTTAATCTCATCATCAAAAATATGTTGATTTTATGAAAAAATTTATTTCAAATAATATATGCATTCATTTTGAAATTCGTGTTGAAATATTAACATAATATTTTAGTGTCACTACTTGACATATCCATATTATATTAAATTAATGGAAAAATTTGAGTGGGCCGTTTTTTTTTTTACGCATGCGATATGTCAAATCGTCCAACTGCGTGAAATAATCGATGCTTCGTGGAAACGAAAATATTATTACGACTTTGAAAAATATCTATCCGTGACTCTACGAATCGACGATCTTCACCGTGGCATTGGATGATACGAGTGCTGGATATTACTTGCCGCGTTCGCGCTAATTCGCTGCCCGCAACTCGCTCGTATATCCGTGCCGCGAAGCGCAACGTACGTAACGAATGTGCGATACTCATTAGGAGAGTCAAGGGTACGTTACGTGAGAGGAGCGCGGTCGTGCATTATATTATATCCGCGCGCGCGCGTTACGTCATCGCGCGAGCGCCGCGCCGATCGGCGCGCATGCAACACGCGACGACGGCGATATTTCCCCCTCCCCCTCCCCTCCCCTCCGCCGCTTCCTCCCGCGCGGCGCCTATGACGTTTCTCGTCAAGAAGAGAGCGATTGCGAGAGGAAACGCCACCGGAATATAATCGCAGCGGATAGGAATATATTATCCGCGTCGATCACGTAGGATGATTCGCAGGACGCGATCCTGCCTGCTTGAAATGTCGAGGACGCGAGGATTCGGTCATTCGAATTGCAACGGGCAAAAATCCGTGTACAAAAATTCCGTTGGTACATCATCCTGGCGTCATCCCTCTTTCTGAATATTCGACATTTAAATATCATGGCAACAAAAATAATTTAGAAATTCAAGATCCAAAAGTCAAAGAATAATGACGGACGATTTTATATTTAGAGATATTATACACGAGAACTTCAGAATTTTTCCACAGAGACTTTAGTCACAAGGACATTTTATATTGAATGTCAAAAGAGGAGTCGAGAAACAAGTCGGCTGAAAAGCTTCGTCTCAAAAATTATCTTCGTTTAAATGATATTCTCTATGCATGTGTGCGCATAAAATTAAGTGAAAAAAAAGAAAAAAAAAAAAAAAATTTACAAGAGTTGGCAAATTCGCGATGTAAAGAATATGAGAGAGAGAGAGAAAGAATCCGTCTCTCTCACACTTTATATATTGACAGACACTTTTTCAAAAAAATTCTCAGCTCGCAGTCGCTCGCGAGGCGCCGCGACTCGATCGGTCGACATTCAAAAATTCATCGTACATACAAGAGCCGTCTTGCGCATGAACGTAACGCTCGGAGAGTTATCGAGAAAATCGCTGGAGGCGAGAAATTTTACCGGGAGAAAGGCGGATTCTCCGCGATCGTCGCGAGCCGTATAGGAGAGGAGCGAGGGATCGAGAAGCGCGATTGTAAAGCGCAGCCGGCATGATTCTGTCGCAATTTACCGGCGAGGGAATCGCAGCCTTGCTCCAGGCAAGGTGAATAGAGTGTTGACCATGAATGACCTCCGAGACTGACAGCTACATTTTCAAAGAAGAAGACGGATATATATATATATATATACTTTTGATACGGCGAGTCTCGGACCGATATCGGCAGGATATCAACGTCACAGGTCGCGTTTTCTCTCGGTTACAAGTCGATATAGACTTGATATAAAAAAAAAAAAAAAAAATCTCCAAGAATTCCATAAATAATTTATCTAGAATAGAGAATTACAGGTAAAATGAATACCTATTCCTTATCAAAAGTGATGTTTCTGAAAAGATCGGATTGGAATGAGCGCGAAAAATGCCCGAGACTCGATAAAATTGCATTTTATGATAACTCTACGCGAGAGAAATGTCTTTTTCACTTTATTGTACACATTTTTTTTTTTTTTTTTTTTTTCTATTACCTTCCAGGCACATTTTCCAACATTCCGATAGAGAGAGAAAAATTTCCCAAACTTTCTCCAGCATACGATTTTCTAATTATTTGGAAAGAAACATAATATTCGTTTATATGAATATTGATAATTATATATATGAATGATAATTATGAACGCGAATGTGAAATACAAGAAAAAACATAAAGAAATTTCTATATTGTTATTTTTGTATTAAAGTATTATTAATAATTGTTGTGTATATAATTAAATTATGATTATAATATATCAGATGAGATTTTATATATTTAAAAATTTTATATTTTATACTCAAATTAATAAAATCATATTATAATTAATATCTACAAAAAAAAAAACATTAATTTCTCTTTAAAAAAAAAAAAAAAAAAATCTTAATAAAATACGGAATGTGTGCAAGGAGTATTTAATGGATCGAAACGAGTCCGAGAAATTGACGAATATAGGAATCCCGATGGAACTTTTACTGGTCCCGATCGCACCGGGCCCAGTAAAAGTGGGCGGGAGAGCAGATGATCTCGAGATGACGATATTGGCAACATGGTCGCAAGTTCGCGCACGGAGGCTGGAAACGGAAAAGAAAAGGACAGAGCGAGAAGGGGGAAGAAGAGAGAGAGAGAGAGAGAGACGGGAGAATCCGAGGAGAGAGCAACTGGAAGAGAGAATGATCAGCGAAAGAGAGACGCGCCAACGACGCCGGTCGTGCAAAAATAACGCGGGAAGCCTCCTTTAAACTCAACCGAGTGCGTCTACAACTCGAAATATATACGCACCGCGTATATAGAGGAAAGGAATTTTGGAGCTTCCATCGATAGTGTGCTCTCGAGAATAGGAAAATGATTCTGATAAATTTATGGATACGAAGAAATTTTATTTCTGATTTTATTTCATGTTGAAATGAAAAATTGAGATTTAAAGATAAAGCTGTATCAGCTTCAGCAAATGATAATAAATGATAATAAATTCATTTAGCAAATTTTTTTAATTTATTAATAACGTATCTCGCTTTTACAAAATGTTAATTTACGCTAGAATGTTTCTTAATTAAAATTGAATAAAGTTTAAGCTAAAATGTTTAATAAATTCGAGTGAAAAAAAAAAAAAAAAAAATCGATTTTACTGAGCGAAGATCGATTCTGAAAAAAATTTTTTATAACGTTATCTATCGTTGCAAATTTTGACTCTCCAATCCGATAAGATTAGACTCCATACATAACGCGAGTAATTTTCGAAACGCGTTGGGCGGTCTGCCGGCGATACACGCTAATTGCGCCGTTAACCCTCGCTTAATGACCGCGTGATAAAACGCAGCGCGCTTTTCCGTGGAAAAACTCGTAGCTGCGAAGTGAATTTTTCGCTCCGTCGATTATGGCACTTTGTATGTGCGCGCGTTTGCGATTTTGTATGATTTTACGCTTCCACTAATTTGTTCACGCGGGGGATACGAGACGATACACGCATCTCGAATCGCGCCGTTTTTTTTTTTTTTTTTTTTTTTTGCAACGGAGAATTTTACTCACGATTATATCCGAGACTGCATGTGCTACAGCTTACAATATTTACAATATTTGACAAACTGTTCATTTTTCTTTTTTTTTTTTTAAACAAATTTGTTTTAATAATTCTAATGTGCAATAATATTTTGAACACTATTAATTTATATTAATTTTAATATTACGTGTGTGTGTGTGTGTGTGTATTTATTTGACAAGTGCGAAAAACAATTTTTCGATAACGAATATCTTACACATTTCTTCTTTTATTTCTGTTCTGCTTTCGTAATAATTATTATCTCTCACTTCAATTCTTAATTCTAATTTTAGATAGATAAATTTGATTAGGTTTAATCGCCTAGATAATTAAATAATTATCACTCCATTTATTTTTTATGAGTGCTATTTTAAGCGGGAATATTTTACATTTTACTCTTTGCAATTTTTTTTTTTTTTTTTTTTTTTTTTTTTCTTAATTATCCACGTATCAGATAATACACAGAGTCTAATATGTGCTCCGTTCCATAGAATGATTCGTAATCAATCCTTCGGGCCGACGGAAATATTAGAAAGCGGCGACTGCTTTTCATTAAATCGAGGGAGGATGTCTCGTTAAAAGTTTATATGCTCGATTACTGTCCTTATGCCTCGTTCTAATGTGCTCAATCCGTATCGGAATCATTCGACCGGGTCATAATTATCAAATCAAATGGTAGAACTCAGGAAACAGTAGTTCTGTCGTATCTATTTTATCGCTTACGATTAATTATCTCTCGATATATTCGATCGCACCCTGTCAGTTCCTCGCGAAACTATTCCCTTGTTTACGCAGCAACTATTGATATAAAAATATATCTAGTCTGCAAAATTCACGTGCTTACAAGAGTATTCGCGACGAGAGTTCTTCTGCAGATCGACTAGTGTCATAGAAAATCTCCTATCTTCTCGACGAGTAAATTTACATCGAGCTTTCCGTGTCAAGCAGATTCCTACATTATTTGAAGATTGCAAATCGCCTCTCTATTTTATATTAGCACAATATATCACCGTTTTCATGTCGACAGCGCTTATCGCGCTAATCAAGAAACAACGACGTCAGAGTTACAAGGTAACTTCGCGTGAGATACT
This sequence comes from Cataglyphis livida, assembly GCA_039654365.1. Taxonomy (NCBI): domain Eukaryota; kingdom Metazoa; phylum Arthropoda; class Insecta; order Hymenoptera; family Formicidae; genus Cataglyphis; species Cataglyphis livida. The sequence continues at coordinate 1,313,719 of JBCEZV010000022.1, forward strand.
GTCACGCACAAGGCAAGCTGTTCAGAGAAATCAGAACACCATGAAGCTATCCAGGTGCATTTGTAATTTTCCCGGGCTCAGCAATTGCCGGGGTAATTAGATCTATTTAAAATATCAATCGGATTGCATTTCCTTGGAAATTCCTTATTACGACACGCGACGAAATTAATAGTTTTCAGAGTGTATATGTGTATGTGTGTGCGTGTGATTTCGTCGAATAATATAAGCGGAAAAATCATGATCTGTCATTTGATGTCATTAAAAAAAAAAAAAAATATATATATATATATATTAATAAATAACCCTCTCTCTTATTCTATCAGAAAATATTATTCCTCTGTATAACTTTTGCATGTGACATAAATAGCTTCGACATCACAATCTACTCTCAAAGTCGACACCTTGGATCTAATGACCACGACAATTTTAATTATCAGGAGAATGCGCCGCGTGTTGAAAGATAATGTCAAAGCTCCTGCGCATCAGGTGATTCTTTCCCTCTCCCTCTCCCCCCGCCCTCTCTCTCTCTCTCTCTCTCTCTTTCTCCAAGAAACCGGAGATAATTCGGCGATAACGATCTCAGAGAGAGAGAATCCGGGATTCTCCTCGTGGCGTTCCGATTTCACTGACCGATAGCGTTCCAGTATCTACCGTGCCGTAACAACGTGGAGATATCGCGAAGAAAACGGAGGGACGGTCGGGCATTCTCAGTCGAGCTCACTGTCGGTCGTTAGAGCGCGCCGAGCCGTCTCTAATCGTCATGGAAGGATACTGAGACCGGTCGATCAGCCGGTCTTGGGGAAAGGGATAGGGGGAGGGAAGGGAAAGAGGGAGAGAGAGAGAGAGAGAGAGCTTTGTAATGACGGGCGCCAGCCAGAGTTAGTCTTCAAACCAGACGGATGAGTGACCTTTTTAGCTCCTCGACACCTCTCCTCTCTAATACGCGCGTTGCGCTAGAATTCCAAACCTCCGCTATATAAGAAGGTTGGGGGGAGGGAGGGGGGGAGGAAGAAGTGGAGGAGAAAATTAGGCTGCTCTATCCAATGGCGCGATGGCTTAAGGGCTTTTCACATCTCGGCTGAGGAACTCCTCTCACTGTCAGTCCCCTTATTTTGCCTCTCTCTCTCTCTCTCTCTTGTGATCTCTCTTATAGCGCTCTTATAGAGTCTCTTAGAAAATCTCTATAGCTACAACGTTATAGACAAGCGGCACATCGTGGAAATTTAGCGGGAATTTGTAAAGTAAATCACTTTGTTAAATCGTTAAATCTCACGAGAAGCTTCAAAAGTAGACAATATATATATAATTTTAGTCCAAAAAAAAATTATAGTCCAAAAAAATTTTCAGACAATCTGTCTTAATCGACATCAGAGTCGATATTGAAAAGTCCAGAAGAATTTGTGAAAATTGAAGCGTGTCGGAAAATTCAGACAGTGGGTCGCGGCACACTGGTCGATCTTTTTTAGAGTATAAAACTAAAAAGTATACATCTGTGCTCTCGCGCCCTTTATGCAGGATGCCTCACACCTAGCCAAGTCGTCGACCATATCTGAGACGAAGGTCTGACCGATTCACGCGTAAAGCTTAACTCGCGCCACGCCGACGAAACGCATCGCTGAGAGATGCACATCGTCCATGTTATCGCGAACGGGCTAATAAAAATTTCTCGACAAGGCGGAGGCGCGATTGCACGCCGCAAGGAGCACCAATTATTGTGCTCGTTACTCGAGTAACAACAATGTTGCCACAAGTAAGTACATATAATACTTAGTAGCAACGTAATTAATAGCGCGCGCGTGATAAGCGCTCATATAAGTGCCGTAGGACCTTGATATAGAAGAGGATACGAAGCGCGGTTGATTAATAAGTCCCACTTGCACTTGCATGACATCTACATCGTCTATTTAATAACGTCTCACTCGTAATAAAGGTAACATCGCAATATATATTCCTGTTGATATCGGAGAATGGACTTATCAGTCATAAAGGCACGGCTCTAATCTACACGATTCCTCGCGATTTCCTCATAATTCGCCGATGACCGACGAGAAGCTATCCGAATAAAATAACGTCTTGGGAGCGCGCGCTGGCAAGAGGAGAATCTCTTCCCTTCCCTCCGATTCTCGGAACCGCGTATCCCTGAACTTTCGCCGGACATTTTCGCGTGCCACACAAGCCTGTGCATAAATAATGCGCGTCGTAAGAGAGCGAAACGAGCGACGACGATTGTCCGTCCGGCGGCATCGATTTATGCGTGTACTTCGACCCGGCGTGACGTCGATGATGATGATGGCCGGCGGCGTCGGCGACGACGACGACGACGACTATGGCGATGGCGATGCGCGAATCGACGGTGCGAACGGGCCTTAAACTCTCCCCGCGCTGCTGCATTTTGCATCGGTATGCATTCCCGTGCGCGAGCGGGAAACACAGAGAAGAAGAGATACAGATATATGCGCATCTCTCTCTCTCTCTCTCTCTCTTTCTCTCCGTCGGTTCTCCTCCGCGCCACGTGACTGCACGCTGCAGCTGCAGCCGTCGCTCTGCGCGACTTGCATCCGCAAGTTCCTCGCCTCCTCCGTGGATTTTTAGCGCGGATTCACACAAAGTTTGACGCCTCGGCTCGATAATTGAGCGACCGCATAATGCACCAAAGGTGTCCCCCTCTATAACCCGGCAATTTCTCGTATTTCATTTAAATAACGAGTGAGACGAGGAAAGCACATGAAGGGAAAACACATTCGTCGTGACATTTGTCAATTGGTTTGAGGCGTTCGAGAATTACGAGAGGTCCTTAAACTTGGTACTCTATTGGTACTCGGGATAAGGATTGCAATAACTCTGCCTTCGCATATGTCAAAACAACTTCAATTCAAACGCGTCAAAACAACTTCGCTAACTTTAATCACGCTGCGTACAATTGGAAATATTAATTTTTTTTTTTTTTTTAGTAAGATTAATTTAGTTCCGTACACCTCGAGTGTACTGATAGTCTCAAGCAAATGTAAATCGTAAAAAGATTCGATAGGATTTTTTGCACACAAAAAATTTCATGGATAATTAAATGGCTAATAAACGCGATATAAATGATTGAATTTTTTTGGGACTTTTATTATTTTATTTAAACAAAAAGATTCTTATTAAAATAATATACCATTTATATGTATAATTTTCATTTTATTTTAGCTATTCAATCAAGAAAGATGTAAATCTGACAGTTGAGACGCTCTCTCTCCCCTCCCCCCTCTCTGTCTCTCTCCGTTAAAATCTTTTGAAAAAAAAAAAAAAATTATGAAAGACAATTAAAAAGTGACGTAAGTGCCAAGTAAAAGAAGCTCTGGGAAAAAAACGCCGATGAAATATTCGTGAAGTTTAAAATAAATTTTGTTCTTCTTCTTCTCGCCTTCCTTAAAGTGTCATTGCAACAAAGTAGGTTCGCCCGAACATAATTTACGTGGAAGACTATTAACGATTGCACACGCGCAACTGCAAGTTTTTCAAGATTGAATTACTTCGAAATGTCGATGACTAATTAGCGAACGGTGTAACGAAACACGAAAACGAGAGATATCTCGCTACACGATCGTACAACGTAACGCGTAACGTCGAGCCGCCCGTCGACCCAGAAGCACGTTGCTTTATAATTGTAAACGCTATAATGCATTATTAACGTTTTAATTATGTGCGCGGCGCTAAATAAACATATACGCCGCTTTATAACAGTTCTAACGTTTTGTTCGACTCGTATTCGCGTTACATTTGTTTAATTTCATTAAAAGATCAACTGTCGTTTATATGCAAGCTATTTTGTTATTAATCATCAATTAATGATTTATAAGACTTGTATTAACTTGATATTCCGTTTTAATACGTATGTATAATAATCGGTTGCGCTTTTCGTTTATGTTTACCGCGATAACTGCGACCTTTTATTTTCCTCCATAGATTACAGTGTTATAATTTTAAAATTTATGACGCGCGTATGCAATTTATGTAAAATAGATTCAATTTCTGTTAAAACAAACGTTTGATGTACTCAACATCCTCTCTTTATCGTTCAGATAAGCTACACCTCTTATCGACGATAAAGCGTAGTTTCAAGCTACTCGAGATATCTACTGTTTCCATTAATTAGAAAAAAAAAAAAAAACAAAAAAAAATGTTAAACAAGAATTTATAACAGCAATATTTTGGCAATCGAGAGGAATTAACAGAGCAGTCGAATAGAAAAATAAAAATCGATGAATAATCGTGGTCTTAATAATTATGAAAATTATTAGATATTATTAAATTATTCGCACGAGCGCATTAAAATTATTAAGCAGAATCGCTCCTCCCAGACTGAAGATACTGCCTGAAACCGTCCGTCCGTAATGTAATCGCGACGTGAATCATCAAAAATATCATTACATGCGCACGAATTCCTGCCGGATGAATTTCTCGCGCTCTAACCTTCGCACCGTCGCGTGTCACAATTGTTTCCATACAGGAACGGAAGTTTTTATACGGCACTCGTATAAAACGTGACATTTGCCGCGCGTTTAGCTCGAACTCGGGTTACCTACCCGCGTGATAAAAATCGCGCGGTTCTTGCATTAAATGAAACTCCGCGGCTGTAGCAGCGATGGCTACGCGTGAACTTTTTGTTTTTTTTGTTTTTTTCTTTTCTTTTCTTTTGTGAGTCATCGTTTTAAGAAAAATTTTATTGCGCATTCGGCGTTAAGACGAAAAAACAAGGACGCCCCCCGGCCCCCCGAGTGTGTGACACTTGACGATAAGCAGCTGGCGAGAAGAATCATTAACGATGTCGACACGAATTTTTTACTCCTAGATATCGCTTCGCTAACAAATTACACACACATATATATATATATATATATATATATATATATATATATATGTATACTTTTTTTTTTTTGACGCGTGGTCTCTTCAAACTTGTGCCAAGAGATCGGGGAGGAAGCTTCGACGCTAGAAAGGTCGCGCGTTTGTCATTGGCATTCTCAGCCTTGATTGAAGCTCGTCCAATCCCGAGTTTGCCTCCCGACTAGAAGGCGAGCACACACACACACACATATATAAGAAAAAGGAAAACTATTCACTTACCTTCCAACCGGCGCTACTGTTGTTGTCACCCTTGTCCTTGAAGTAGGACACATTCTGGACCATCCATTCGTAGATCTGCGACAGGGTCAGCCGCTGATCGGGCGCGCTGGTGATCGCCTGCGTGATCAGATCGGCGTAGCTGAGATTACCCCAGGCGTTCCTCCTCGACGAGTTCTTCTTCACCGTCAGCAGGCCCTGTGCCAGCTGATTCTGATGGGGCGGCGTGCCGCCCTCGGCGCCCTCCTTGCCGGCGGGCGCGTTGCCCTCAACGTAACCCTCGGGTCGCGGCAACGGCCATGTGTTAGAGCGTGCTCTGGTCTGTGGCTCGAAGCCGGTCTCCAGATCCGACGAGGTCGAGAACTCGAAGGAGACACCCTTCTTCTGCGCTTGCTGCTGTTGCTGCTGCTGCTGCTGCGACGGGGTCATCGACCCCGTAGCTGAGACCGGAACCGAATCCATCATATTGGAGGTTAGATCGACACCGAGAGAACTGTTTCGCGCGCGAGGAGGGAGACGATCCAGATTGCGTTTCGGTTCGCACTAATCACTAGATACAGATGTATATACGTATGTGGGGGAAGAGATGACCTTCGTATGTCCTCGCTCGTCCTCGCGTTCGAGTCTTTAATTAATAATGTGCGTCGTTGCTACTTGTCACTGCGATTCTTCGACACATTCTTCACCACGAAGAGGGACGAACCGAGATCGAGGGCGAACGACGGGCGGCCACGATGAAAGGCGCGGACCGGAGCGCGGGAACTCTGTCGTGCCGAGCGACGACGACGTTCGACGACGATCGTGCCCTCACGTGCGACTGGCGGCGGCGATGAACCAACTGAGGATTCCGGTGTTCTGCGTGCCGAAAGAGCGCGCGCGAGCGAGCGAGCGAGAGAGAGTCGTAGAAGGAGAACGACGGACGGAGATGGTGACGATGACGGCGATAACAGCGGCAGCGAGCGAGAAAGAGCGGGAGATTGAAAGAGAGAGAAAGCGAGAAGGAGAGAGCCAGAGCGAAGCCAGTGGTGCGAAGAGAGAGAGAGAGAGAGAGAGAGAGAGAAAGAAAGAAAGAAAGAGAGAGAGAGAGAAACGATGATAGGCGCACGACGCCGCGGAAAGAGGGAGCAGACCACGTGGTCAAACTCTGTGTTTACAAGCCGTGCCGTCCGGGGGTCACGTGGCCATGTTTTGATAGGAACTTGGCCCGCCAGCACGAGCCGAGCGAGTCTACTCTATTTCTACGTCGTCACTGACGATGACGATGATGGCTGCTCGCCGCCGTGGCTTGATTCTCTCCTTGTCCGGCTGGCGACGCGATCCACCTCCCTGAAGTATGTCGCGGATGGCGTGGTCGCGTTAACGGTGATCTTCGGTGCCCTCGTTGCTCTCGGCGGACCGTTTCTCCTCGTATCTCTCATCGGATATACCCTCGGATCCTCGGCGGGATCGCCGGGCGAGCGCTGTCGCTCTGCGCGACAACTTTCTCGCGTCGATGGACACACGTGGACGAGTCTCCTTCGGGACGAGAGAGTCCGTGTCTGTCTCTCGCGACGACAGTCGCGTTTTCACCCCCGCTCGACACGAAAAGAGAGAGAGACAGACAGCGAATGAGGGGGGGGGGGAAGTTTTTGCGAAGATGCGCGCGAAATCGCTCGCTTTTGCGACTCGAAATAAACGACGACGTCTCGTATACGGCGGATGTGAGGCAAAGGAAACCTACTGTCACTACGTACGACTTGCCGGCAAGGCAGCGCGGCGCATACTGGCGAATTCCTCCGGCCGGCGCTCGGAACCGACCGAGTGGAGCCGAAGTCGCGAGGAGCGAATTCGCGACGCCTGTCGCCGCACTTTGGCGCGCCGATCGCCGGACAGCGTGACATGTGCGAGCGAGAAAGAGGGAGAGAGAAAGAGACCCGAAGGATAAGAGAGCGAGAGAGAGAGAGAGAGAGGGCCGAGGGAGTACTCTCGTAGAGTGAAAGGGAGATGCACGATGTATTCAGAGAGAGGAACTAGGTGGGTGGCTCGGCGGCTTGGTAGGGACAAGAAAGCCGGAGTGGGAAGCTAACAGTATAGTGGGGGGGGAGGGAGAGAAGGATGAAGGGAAGCGAGAGAGAGAGAGAGACAACTACGGATTGCAACTTTGTGCAACGACTGGAGTGGGAGGCGAGATGGACAGAGAGAGAGAGATGGAATCGGCGAAGTTACGGGAGAGGAAGAGGGGTAATGCGACGCGAGGAGGGAGAGAGTGCAGCGTGCATCTAACGGGTGGGCGGGAAAAGGGGTATATATACGCTGTATCCCACCTCCCTTCGGGGTTTAGGCATCGCGCGCGCAGAACTCCACGAGGAGGGAATATTCGCACGCGGTGCATCTCCTCTCTCTCTCTTTACCATCCTCCTTCCCCCCCCCTCCCCTCTCGCAACCCCCGGTTTCTTTTCTTTCTCTCTCTTTCTCCTTTCCTCTCAGTCCGACCATTTCCCCGGCTCGATGTTGCGGCGGCAACCCTTCCGGTACTCTTTCGTATCGCTTTATCCTGCGACTTGTAGAATCCGAAGATTCCCAACGAATCGGCCCGATCGAAATAACTCGGCCTGTTGTTTTCGGTCTGCGTGCCTATCGAGAATGGTACAGCGTCCTCCGAAAGCCCCCCGTGAGCATTCCTGAATACGATTCGGGAACATTGTTGCATCTCGCAGCCGACAGCGGATTCTTCTTCGTCGAAATATTTCGGACGATTGGATACACAGCCTCGGTTCTCTTTCACAGCCCGAATATCGTCTTTCTATCGCGAAGATATATTCACCTCGCATTATCCTTTTTTGTTTAAGATCACGCTGAAGAGAGGAAGGAATAAAGGATAGATGTTACATATTCAAGATTCTGCTTAAACAAGTTATTATATCAATGATGACAAGGAGGTATTCTCATATTCAATGCTGATAACTCAACTGATGAATGTTTCTTTCTTTACGGAATAAATTAAAATCTCAAGGAGGATTTTTTCGACAAAAAAATTTCGGATATTTTTAGAAGCGTGTAATGTTTCAATAATTTCAAATATATTCTCATTTCTGAGAGAGAGAGAGAGAGAGAGAGTGTCCTGTTCCTCCAAGGTGCACGCAAAAGGTCGTAGAGCGGAATTTCAAACAGCTTTTTCTAAAAATTCATACTTACATACCTTCGACATGTTTCATCGGCATCGTACTTCGGATTGCACTAAGGGAGGGAGAGAGGGAGGGAGGGAGGGAGGGAGGGCGAGCGATAGAAAGCCTGGTCGTCCCTTAAAAATACCCGTCGTCGATTAAATACACTTTCTGTCACAACAGATTCCTATGTGGGCACTTTTTGCGCGCTCTTAATTATTCCTCGATACGCAATGTTATCGTGCCGAATAGCTCGAGTCGCGAAATCCTCCGCTCCGCGCAGCTTTCCGTCCTTCGATTCGGCCATTGTCCGAGGTCTGTTGACAATAAACCCCGCTCGCACGGAAGATATATTCCCTTTCCCTCTCCAACCCTCCCCCCCCCTCTCTCTTCCCCTCCCCCCGTCCCTGCCTCCCCGCGTTTCCGTTCGTAAAAAGAAATCGGGCAGAAAGGGCAGCAGGTAAACCCATGGCGATCCATTGCAACCCGGTTGAAACAAGAAACGCGCGCCTGAATACAAGGCCCAAACAAAGTTGCGGCGCGCATTCGTTTTCGTCGTCCTGTGCGGGCGAGGATCGCGATGCGCGCGATCTCGGAAAGCTTTAAGTTAAGGGGGCCCGCGCTGTCAACGCGTGTAATTATGCACCTCTGAGCCTTCGATTGTCCGGCGGATGTCCTGTCCCATTGGAGGCTCGCCCATTGCTCAATGTTGTTTGCGTATGAGCTAAAAACAGCGTGCCCCGGACGCTCACCGGACTCCCGTGTTGCCGTACGTAGGCGCGCGCGCGCGCGCGAACGCGCGAGCCCCGCTGGCTTAAAATAGAAGACGAATGGATCCTTAAGGACTACACGATCGAATAATCGTATACAAACAACATGTTCGAATCGCGCAATTTCCAGGGCATTGCGATCGTGTCCGACGCGATTGTAAATTGTATTTTTAAACGATTTCATCGCGATATATTAAGCTTGCTTTCCGCAGATTTACACTACTGACGATGACACGATATTTCGAAAGAGAAACGAGATTGAGATAATGTGTGGAAAATTTTTAATGTGGAGAAAACCTAATGGAAATAGTCAAATTCGGAGAGCGATCAAGATTGTAAAGTTCAAGGAAAATTATACTACACACATAATTCAATCAGATTTCATCAGAATTTTTCAAAACATATATCTTATGTTATCTTTTACCCTATATACAGGGTTGGTCATTTTAATCAAGCCGTTAGAATATCTTAAAAATTTTATCTATAGAATGTTTCGAATAAAAGTACTTCAAAGGGGATATATATTGATGTTATAGAAATATTTGTATGTGGTTTTTAAGGTCAACTTAATTTTTTTTAATTTTATTTTTTATTATCTTATAGTCCTTTTTCAAAACTTTTCAAAATACTATAAAAAAGTATTTTTTCCTTAAGTATTTTTCACATTTATTTTATACTTTCATCTATGACATATTTTGATATAAAATATAAAGTATCTCGTAAAATATTTACTTTTCTATAATCTTACCGTAATATTTTTATAAGAATAATGAAATAAATTAATTAGTATAATGAAAATAATTGTTTTTAAGAAAAAGTACGTAATTATTTACAATGTATTTTTTTAAGCAATTACTTGTTTCTTTTTTACATTAATTGATTCATCTCATTATTCTGTACATAAAAATCTTATGTAGATTATGCAAATAAGATTATTAAAAACTAAATATTTTACGAGATATTTTATATTTGATGTCAAAATATACTTAATGAAAAAAATAGTGTTTTGAAAAGGTCCTAAGAAGGTCTTAAGAACTATAAGAATATGCGATAAAAAATATTTTCATTAAAAAAAAAAAATTAAATTAACTTTGAAACAAGAAAACCGTCACTTAACATTCCAACAACATCAACTTATATTTTGAAGTACTGCTTTTATTTGAAACATTTTTTAAGATAACACAAAGTCTCTGAGATATTCTAATGGATTGATTAAAATGGCTCACCCTGTATACTTTAAAATATAACTTTTAAACATTTAAACAAAAATTTAGGGAGAAAAGATATAATTTATAAAAATTGAAATATATGTTTTCCTAAATGAAATTTTAATAGCAAATTTATGTTGGCATTAATAATAATAATTGGATAAAAAAAAAAAGTAAATTCGCTGAAATCCATAAGGTCTTAAATTTTTATTTCGACTGTACTTTTTCGCGGAATCCGTTTGATTCATGCCGATCACTAAGCATGCATCTCTTTCACGAAGAACTGAGATACGCCCTGGATAATAAAGAACTAAGGGACACGATTTTAGCATCCTTAAGTAGTCCGCAGTCTAATCATTTTCAAGTACCATCCTGATAAAGCCTGGCCAAGAAAGTGCATAAAAAACATACAAGCTGTTTACTTCGAGAACGACACAACATTCGGCCCTTTAAATCTTTTTAAATCGATACATTGTGTGTGCCGGACATGATGCCGTATATAATCTTATCCTGCACTCTCAAATTCATCGCTCCGAGTGAGCACCAAGCATAGCCAATTGATTTCGTACAGTGTTTTAACTAATTTCCGGTGTGTCATAAACAGTCACAGATTCCTACATTTGTCAAATTCATTCTCACCACACGTTTAACATTTGTTAAAGCGTCTGTATGATTCTTGACATCGAGAGATTAAACTTTTATGGTCTACGCTATATAAATGTACAAAGATAAAATTTGAAATTAAAAATTATACAGGATAGGCACATGCGAGAAACTTCGCAAAACTTATTTAAATAAATTTCAAAAAATAGAGACAGCGTAAAAAAAAAAAAAAAAAAAATTGACTAAAACTTCGGACAGAACGCTGTCTAAATTTTCAGACACACTTTTCGGGACGTTCGGAAAAAAACTGACTCTGATAATTAAGACAAGGAATTCGTCTGAAATTTCTTTCGGACGACAGCAGCATGTGAAAATTCAGATAGAAGTGTGTCGGAATTTTTAGAAAAATTTTTTGTACCATCTTCTTCTAATTTATATGACATCTATCCGTTACTCCGATCGCCCTAACATCGTTTGAGATTTTCGACAATTCCATAAAATTCGATTGCCGGCGCTCTTTACGGGCGCTCGCCTCTCCCGCGGAAGACAGATAGATATCTCCGTGCGAGTCATCTCGCCGGGTGCGCGATAAGTGCGGGACTTTATCGTGTGAAATTGCACATGCCGGGCAAATTAAGGTGAAGGCGAAAGGGAACGGCGCCCGGTAATCCTCGCCCATTACGCGGACCCAGCCGAGGATATAAGTTTCGACTATCAATTACATCAGCCCCAATTGCGGACGCTTATTTTACACGGAATCGAATCCCCGGCCACGGCCCGCTAAATTTGTTACGCTAACGAGCGTGGCACTCGTCGAGTTGTTACCGCGCGCTCTCTGCGCTAACTTTTTGTTCAGTTGGCTATGAAAATAAACGCGAATTACGACGTTCGTTAACTCGATCGGCGGCGGCTATCGCGGATCGATAGTTTCCGCGTCTCGTCAAGTTAGAATAACACGGTTCCGTCCATGAGGTTTCTACGGGGATGGGCGTGTAATTGGACTGCGTGTATTTGCTTTTCACCGCAATTAATATGAAATAAATATAAAGAAGCGCATATACAGGTCTTTTTAAATATTTTTATCCCTGTGGGCGTGTACTATATTGCGGCTATTGATAAGGATATCCGGTTCATTCTAAAACGGTGCTCCGCGAAGAATGTCACTCGGACATTCAAGGATCTGATATTTCATCAATTTCCGGTATTTTCAAATCTGTCATAGATTATGTCAACAGTTACTCTTTTATTCACGTGCATTGTTGCCATTGGTTTTCATTTTTTATTAACAAACATGTATATTTTCGGATACCTCGTTAATCGAGAGGATAAAAAGGTTTGCATCTGAGTGTCCTTAATTAAATAAAGTAACTCTCTTTTTCTCTATTTAATATATATAATATATATAAAATATTTAGGAAAAAAAATTTTTTTTCTTTTTAATTTCTAATAAAATTTGAATTTTGTGCATAATTAAAATATTATATACATAAAAAAAAATTAATTAAATAATAATTAAATAATAATAATTAATAAAATAATTAATTTTTCTTGTCAAAAAAAAAATATATATATATATTACACCTGTTATTTTTAAATTTTCTTACTTTCGCAAGAAACGCGATAATCTTCTGGCATTGCTGAAGATCAGCTTAAGTTTTGAGCAGCACTTATGGTTAGCGCATAACATATCGACGAAACCTGCCGGATGATAAGATGCTTCTTTCGAAAATATTCAGCTTTTGTTACAGAATACACATGATCCAGAATGCATAGCTTCCGAAGATCCTCTGCTACCTACGTTATTCGATGCTGGTTAAGCCAACACGATGCAGAGACTTCGTTTTTTTATATTAATATTATTTATTATTACTTGCATGTTTCATTAATTTAGGTCGATATGTTTTTTAATATTTCATTTTTCTATTACATATATTTTAAGTGCGAAAACTATTGGAAAATTTGTGTTTTCTTGTTAAAAAATATGGCGGTAAAAATTTTTGTGTTAAATATTTAACACATTCATGTGTTAAATTAATATGTCGCTCTTGTGTTAATTGAACTCAAATGTTAAATTATAAATACAACTGAAAAAAGTGTAAAAATAACACAATGTGCACATATTTTTCATTTTACACAATAGATTTGTTTCGTATCATTAGTAATATGATTTATCTATTAAATCATTTATATATTAAAATTTCAAAAATAAAAATGTTAATTTTATTATACTTAATTATTTAAAATATATTGATTTTACACAAAATTTATTGCAAATTATTATGAAGTTTGCATTTATATTGTGCTGAAATATTAACATAGTATTAGTGTATTATTGACATATCCATACTATTGTGTCATTTGACATATCCATATTATTGTATAAAATTAATACATAAATTTGTGAACCGTTTGGGACATACAATGTATGTTAAATTGAAGCGAAATTTTCCAAATAATATTAGGGAATTGCTATAACGGCAGTAGATATCGTCACACCAGCCAGAGGCCGGACGGCAGATGGCGATGACGGTAAGTCTGCTGATCAAACGGCAAAGGCGGCTTTTGGTCGCTCGCTTGAATGGGAGAACCAGCCGGCTGGTCGGAGACTAGTTGCCAGACCGGCCGGCACTTCGCGTACCATCGTCGCGGCGCGCGGTACCTTTCACCGGCGTCCCATCGGTCGTTTTTATTTACCTAAATCCCCGAAAATTCCATCCGCGAAGATAATCGGAATGATCTCGCGATGATGCCATACACCCATCATCATCTTCTCCGGGATCCGAGGGTCGACTCGCGCGCGAATCCTGATCGAATCCTGATCGCTTAGATCAACCGCGAGAGTGTGCGGAGTGAAAGTGCTGAGAAGGTAAAGGGAGAAAAAGAAAAGAAATAGAAACGAGGCGATCGACGCGATAGAGAAGAATACACGGAGGTTGAAAAGTGACGGGAATATAAACCGACGACGGTGTGCATGGAGACGCGTCGTGGTCGTCGCGTTGAAATCGCGACGGGGTTCCACCGGTCTCGCGAAACGGCGTGCGGCGACGATGATGCGGTGCCCCGGTGATGAGGGAGACCCGAGGCCAGAGTGTGTTATGCGCGAGTGTGTAGATTCACCTGGAGCACGCAGCATGTCATCGTCGTCGTCGTCGTCGTCGTCGTTCTTGTCATCGTGATGCCGTTTGTGATGCGAAAAGTGGAGCCGCGGCACCTGTGCCGCGGCCACGTGCCGGGGGGCTCGCAGCCGGGTTGGCCGGTGGGCGCCGAGCTCGAGATGATGGCGAACGGTGCCCTGACCAGCTCCCTCAAGCAGCTGGCTTCCCTGCTGACCGTCGCGGAGGACATCTTCGCGGGTCTCACCGCCGAGCTGGGCCAGGTCGCCGAGAGGAGCGGACACCTTCGTCGCAAGATCGATAAGATCGAGGAGCGACTCGGCACCGTGGATCCTAAGAAAATACCAGTCCGTGAGTATCCCTTTACCAAGGATTAAGGATTTTTGGACTAGAGGATTTTATCGGCGTGCGATTATTTGCGTTACTTTGACGAAATCGCGATTGTTAGGTTGTCAAATCTTGACAAAAGCGATTGTCAAGATTTGAAAATAATAAGATAATTGGTTATTAC
>JBCEZV010000022.1:1338250-1355882 GCA_039654365.1 Cataglyphis livida
ATAATTTTAATAAATATAATTTTTGCTTTGTTTAAAAAATATGGATTTAAGACTGTTAAACTTTTTAAGTTTAGAATATTTTACTATATTATTATCATAGCAGAACTCGCGTCGTAATATTAATTAATATTCATCAACAATTTATTAAATAATTATATATATATATATATATATATATATATATATATATATTAAATTAATAAATTATAGAATTTAATTTAAATTATACAATTTGTTAAATAATTATATATATTAAATTAATTTCAGGCTTTCCGTTACATTTAAAAATAAATTTTCCTATATATATATATATATATATATATATATATACATATACATATACGTATGTGTGTAATTCCGGAATCCCAACCATGACCATGGCTGTACACTATTATGATCCATTACACACGGTAACGTGAAACACGCGCGTGTGTGTGTGTGTGTGTGTGTTGATTGTCATCCCACGCTCGCCCACGCGGGAATGTGTCGCGTCGACTTAATTACTAAGCAATTACGTAATTGTCGTTCATCCTTTCGCGATCATCCCGAAACGCGCGTCTCCTCACGCATATAATAGTAGATACGCACACACGCGCGCTCTAAACGATATGAATGGGGGAGGACTCTGCATTCTCCACGACTACACTCGAACATTTATCTCATTGTTTCTCCTTCCCTTCTAAGACTTTCCGTTTCCGTATCGTCGAGGCGTAACTGTTATATAGCCGTATATATATATATATAGCGTTTACTCGCGCTACTCTTATCGGATTTTCTTCTCGTTGGAGCGACTTCTCATCGCGCGCTTGCATCACGGATAATTAAGCCGCGGTGAGAATGATGACGGGAGATCTTCATCGCACGAGGAATATTCTGAATAGACTTTGTTTAGGGAGATACGACGATTTTGTTCCCGAGAAGAGATAAGATCGAACACCCCCCCCCCCTCTCCCCATGCAATTTCACGAACGCTATGATAAATGAGCTGTTACTTTCTTGAGGTAACAATGGACGCACCCAGCGGCTACGGGGTACGATTGTGATCGCGGTGTGGGGTGGAGCAATCGATGAAGATGAGTAATCTTAATTTAACGCTCTTTCTCCAGGTGCGACACGCAATAGCGTACCAAGAATTGTGCCGACATCAGAATGCCGAAAATTTTGACACTTCCTAGATATATAGATATATTCATATCCAATAGTAAGCTTAAATATTTAAATATTTAAATTTAAATATTTCACAAAAATATTCCTTTTATCAATATACAAATATAAATAATATAAATAAATATATATAATATAATAAATATAAATTCTAAGAAAAGTAAATAAAATATATAAAGAAATATAAAAATATTATACAGAAAAAATAATAAATATAATAAAACAATAATAAAAATAGTATATAATAGAATGATAATAATAATAGTAATAATAATAATAAAATAATAATATTAATAATAGTAGAATAATAATAATAATAATAATATCATAATGGAAATAATAATAAAAAGAATATCAATATATATATATATATAAAATATGAATGAAATAAATAATAATTTATTTTTTATTTATCTTTCTTTCTCTGTCTGCATATATTTTTATAAATTATTGCGACGATTTATTAATTTATTATTTAGGAATTTAGTCTACTATTTCTTTGTTATATTTAATTAATACTAAATTTTCAAAAAAATATATATCTGAAAAAATGACATTAAGTTTCGCGAATTAAAAGATCAATATCGACAAATGATACTCCACATGTTTACGATGCATTTAATTTTTTATATTCTCTAAAATAGCCGCAGATACATCCAAGGTGTGTCTTTCCAGAATTCATTGGTAGCATCCGTCGTTAGATCTTTATTCGACAAATTTAGATTTTTCGATACATTATTACATGATTACGTTGTATATGTTTATCACCTGTACATGCGCGTTGGAAAAATCGATTTACGAAGAAAATCGTTACGCGAACACACGAGGCTGCAGGTGATTTTGTTGAACGCCGGACACAGGAACCGCACACGCAGATGCGCGTACCTACCTACCTACCTACCTACGCGTATATGCACGAGTTATCAGGTGTTTCCCACAAGCAACGGACTAAATGCACCTGCTGCCAGGTAAGCGCGGGATGAAGTCAACGTACGCCGCCGCCAAGCGCTCCGCTTACACACGGATTTCGTTACGACGGCCATTATACAAAGCTGTTATGCAAAGTGGAACTAAATGACGTTTACCGCAAATGGCAAGCGTAAAAACACGCGTGGCGGTTTAATTTAGAGAGTCGTCTATGAATTTTTATAGGGAAAAGTGACGACGGAGAATTACAGACATTAAGAATAAAATATATACATATTTTTTTCAAATTAGAATTAAAATCGAGAATAATTATTTGTCGCGACGAAAAGGAAGAAAGAAAGATGTTCTCTGAAATAAATTTTTATGAAAAGAGAGATTTTAATTTAATTATAATATACAAGGTGGCTTATTTCAATTTATCCACTCAAATATCTCAAAACTTGTAAGTTTCAGAAGGAAACGTTTTAGATAAAAATTGTTTGGTTCTGAGGAGAAAAGAAGATAGGAATATTAGTTAGACCTTGGGTGGCATTGTTAAGGTCATATCAAGGCTCATTGAAATTTTAAATTAAAATCTTTATTTTTTTATTGTAGCTTACCTCGAGAGCTTTTCAAAAAACTATAATAAAGTATTTTTCAAGTAATTTTATATCTTAATCTGACATATTTTAATATAAACAATCTCATAAAATATTTAATTTATCGTGATACTTTTACAAAAAAAAATGAACTGAATCACTCGATGTAAGTAAAAAGAAAAAACCAAATAATTGTTATAAAAAATTTGCAAATAATTACATATCTTTTTAAAAAAACAATTAAACAATTTTCTTTATATTGATTTGTCTCATTATTCTGTACATAAAAGTATTACGATAAGCTTATCGAAAACTAAATATTTTACAAGATATTTCATATTTTATAATATATCAAAGTATATCAGATATAAAATTTAAGCTATAAAATAATTAAAAAATATTTAATGAAAGAATATTTTATTGTAGTGTTTTGAACAGCTCTCGACATAAGCTACAAGAATATACAATAAAAAATGGAGGTTTCAATTAAAAAAAATTCAATGTCACTTTGATATGACCTTAACAATGCCAACTGGTTTAACTAATATTCCTATCTTCTTTTCCCTTTAGAACCAAACAACTTTTGTCTAAAAAGTTTCCTTCTAAAACTCACAGGTTTTGAAATATTTGAATGAATAAATTAAAATAATCCATTTATGCATATTGCTGCAATTAACAATTCACGAAATTAGTCTAGTTCTATGTAATTTCTGGATTCGCGGTCAACGGCATTATTTATGTCATCTGTAATGGCAATTGAATAGGCTTGTGCGCGACATTCATTATTAATACAATAAATTGCTTTTATCTCGAACACTTTATCTATAATGTATATAACGCATTATCGACATATGCGGGCTCGCTTGTTTCGATTGGGGAAATAGTAACGGTCTAATACAATACAATGCATCATGAAATTTCACGATGTACGCGCGATTCATCAATAATTACATGAATAGAAAGCATAGATACCGCTTCGTGTAACTTTCATAATTTAGATCGCGAAGTAAGTGTTCTTAATACAAAAGGATAACATGGGACGGAAAAAGAGAGAGAGAGAGAGAAGGAGAGACAAAGACAATCGAGACGTGTGCGCATGCAGACTACCCGGCAAGATGTCAATAACCTTAGCCACATCGTCGTCGTCGCGTGATCAAACCTGCCCCTCCTGGTCCCCGCCGGTCCCCCTTTCGGCCCCATCCAACTACCCCTCGGCCACCCTCGGTTCACGGCAACGTTCGTTTATACATGTACGGCAGAAGCTTGCCCGACCGCTCGTGCGATCGAGCCGAAGGAAGCCCGGCTTCGACGGAAACGGCGAGTCGCCGGAAAATTTCCAAGAAGCATTTGGCGCAAATATTACTTATTGTCGCTAAAGATTAATATTTGTATATCTATATATTTATATGTTTTTTCCTAATAATATTTAATAAAGAAATAATAGATGTATATTTTTTTAAGATGTAAAATAATTTATATTAATTGTCGCAAAAATTTAATATAGTTATATATATATATATAAAACTAATTATATTAAATCTTTTGCGACAATTATTATAAATTATTTTATATCTTGACAATATACATTATATTATTTTTTTTTAAATG
This sequence comes from Cataglyphis livida, assembly GCA_039654365.1. Classification (NCBI taxonomy): domain Eukaryota; kingdom Metazoa; phylum Arthropoda; class Insecta; order Hymenoptera; family Formicidae; genus Cataglyphis; species Cataglyphis livida. The sequence goes on from JBCEZV010000022.1 coordinate 1,342,528, forward strand.
TAATATAATTTATATGAAAAATAATATAATATACAAATATACATCGAGACATAATATTTCTCAAAAATAAAATTCCTTGTAGGAGGCATTAATTAGAAAATCAATTTAAAATCATCCGTTGCATCAGTGGCGGAATAAATAGAATCGGAAGTGAAAATTCGCATTCCCTGAGTGGAGAAAATAAGAGATTATTCTCTTTGAACAAGCACACAGAATCGATGGAGCGAATTGAAATGAGCGAAAGTGAATCGGGAAGGGCCGGGGGGCGGGAGAAGGGGGGAGGGGGGAGGGGGCTCTTAACGTGAGAGAGTCGCCGCGGCGAGTTCAAACGGGGTCCGAAGGGGCACAAGGTGTCACGGGAGAACGGCGCATTGTTCGCGAGAAGGGAGCTCGATCGAACACGCCGTCGATCACGACTTCCCCTCCCCCCTCCGCCCCCTCCCTCCTCCTTCCCCTCACCCATGGGATCGAGACTTTAATTCGTCGTAAATGAAGTGTTTTTAATTCGCTACAATGCGGGGCGTCCCGAATGCGTTCGCCGAGGCGAATCCTCAGTCACTCGGGCCCCCTCGAGTCCCCCTCCGTCTCTCCCCCCCCCCTCCCCCACGTCGCTCCCATCGCCCCCGTCGATCGGGGTGCGTATAATGTTTAGACGGAACATAATTACCGCACGTGCCGACCCACATTCGCGACGTTCCACTTTCGGGGAAGTAGTCAATGAATTACAAGAGCGTACGCACACACGTGCCGCGAGTCGTTTCGACAAATTCTGCGCAGGTGAATATGTTCGCGATCGTCGAGTCAGGTTGTTAAAATCCGAACTCGCTTAACTACGTATAGATGTAAAAAATTAGACGATAATAATTAATATTGAAAGGAGTCCCAAAATAAATATTTAATGTATGTGGTCGTATATATATATATATAATGTTTGATATATTATTAAAAATTTATTCTCAATACATGTTGGCAGCGAATTTGCTTAACAACATGAAAATGTCAAAAAAATTAAATAATAATTATATTATAAATTAAATTATATTTAATAATCTAATAATTATAAAAATAATTAATAATTATAATCTGGTAATTATATTATAAATTAAATTTGTTTATGAGCGTTTTATAAAAAAGTTTTATTAAAATTCTTAGCCAGATTATAAAATATTTCATTTTCAATCACAATTTGAGAACGCACTTTATAAAATGTTTAGATTTTTTATAAAACGAATTATGTAATCTGACTGCGACATATATATATATATATTTAATTTATCATTCATAATATCTTCTCCATACAATGTATAATGCGAATTTTGCGGACTTTTCTATTCGAAAAAAATTGAATTTACATCGAAGAAGAATTTATGTCGCGCCACGCGTAGTCTTCGAGGACAAGGAAGGTACTGCGCGTACGAGATATAACTGCGATTCGGAATTCATTTTTCGCACTGGATACGCAATTTTGATCGCATAGCACAGCCTGCTCGTAAATCTCGATCGACGACTGCGGAATACCGTATTCCGCGACTATCGTCCCGGCGGTGTGCGCCAAGACATTCCTACGTGCCCGAAATTTCATATCGCGAGCCGTTCGACCGCGCCCTCGCGTATTCCTAGGGGGGGGAGGGGGGAGGGAGGCTGTTCACACTGTATAAAGTTTATTGGAGCATAACTGTTTCTTTTTCGGAGCCCACACGGCGTTGACAAAAGCGTCGTGATTGCGATCGACGATTTTCGTCATGTGTGTTCGTTCACACAGTTCGCCGCACCTGGTGCCCCCTCGACAATTAACGAAATTCGGATTTGGCGGATTTCACGGACGGCCAATGCCATCGTCGAATTCAAATGCGATCGATTAAATTTATCGGTTTGGTAAATACAGGGTGTTTAAACGGAAACAATTTTAATTTAAGAGAAATGAGATTTGTTTGGACTGTGTTTATCTTCAAAAGCTACCTCGTTAACTGAATGTATTTGTCATAGGTATCTTTCATATCGCGCCTTCTCAATATTTACCGATCCGTAAAATCATATTTGCCTTGTTCAAATAAAATATTAAACGTTACGGCATATCTCCTTTCTGGACAATTTAGGCGTTTAATTTTCAACGCAAGATATTTTTCCCTTGAAAATTATTGCAAAAATTAAGCATAAATTTTTATTCCCTTATCTTTCACTCTATATAATTTCCCGCAAACCTTGCGAAATTTTTTAAGGGCGAACAACAAGTTGTTTTTTTTTTTTTTTTTTAGAATCCCGTGCACCATGCGGCATGCCACATGTCGGAGATTCGTTTCAAGTGCAGCGCTATTGAAATCCGCCTATAGTCCGTATATATATATATATATATATATATATATATATACGAACGGTTACCCCATATTTTGATATCAATGCAATCACGTGGGATGCCACCGGCTGCATTATATACCGCTCATGTAATGTCAGGGTTAGGGTTGCTCTCTCGCTTCGCATCCTTTTCAACGTATAAAATGCACTTTGTCCCGACCCTCCTGGGGTAGGCATTGGCGCATGTAGGTGGGACGGGACGGCACACGAAAAACAGAACATTCATGAGCACACGCACTCTCCTTGCTTGGCAGCGAGGGATGAAACGCTTCATTCGCGTATGCTTAAAATTAAAACTATCACATGGTAGTGGTGTCATCGAAACACTACGTCAAATTTATCACGATAGTATCTCTTTACTCTCATTTTTGTATAAAAATGAGTTAGATCTATTTATTTCTAGTTTTGTTACACACACACACACACACACACACACATATATATATATATATATATATATATATATATATATATATATCAACTTTAATCTTAATTTGTAATTATATGTAAATATCATTTCATGAATTTACGACATAATTTTTTCAGAGTTGATAACAGATTTTTTTACCAATTTTATTAATTAATTTTATTAATTATTATTTATTGACTTTATTATTGTTATTATTTACTGATTTTATCATTGTTATTTATTAATTTTATTATTATTATTATTGTTATTATTATTATTATTTACTGATTTTATTATTATTATTTATTGACTATTGATTTGATTTTTTTTAAATTTTTAACTCTGCTATGATATGATTATAAAGTATATTTAATATAGTTTTTGCAATAGCATCTTTTTATTCTTATTTTTGTATAAAAATAAATTAGAACTATTAATACCTCTCTAGCCTGATTAAATATATCAATTTTAATTTTAATTTCTAGCTCAATTATAAATTTATTCAAAAATATTTTATTAATTTCTAACAAAATTTATTCGCGGATTTGTAAAAGATTTTTCAACATTAATAAATCTGTCTATCGATTTTATTTTTTAAAAAAATATTTAACACTACGAATATATTCAATACACATGCAGTTCCATAAAATAATGATAGTTTAATGACAGTGTAATCAGAGTGGCGAAAATCATCACGCGCATAATGGAGCGTGAAGGGGGCCTGCCACCCCCTCGGCGGATGTTACCGCACGCATCCCGTAAAAAGGAAGTGGAGGAAACGTGCATTATGCGGACGTGCACCCCGCCATGTATACATTATGCCGGATCGCTCTCGATATATACATGCGTACATATGTGTGTACGGCGTCGCATTATGCGCGGCTATTCAGGTAGCAAAAACACGGACAGATGTTGGATTATAGTTCGTCTTTGTAGTGTCGATGGCGGTCGTCTGACTGGGAGCCGAAAGCGCGCAGTTGCGGTTTTCGGGGGCAAACGCGCTCTCGCATGAAAGGGCGCCAAATTGCCGGTGAATGTACGTCAAATTATTCCCGTCGTTTTTGTCTCCTCTTCGCACTCCGTCCCACGATATATGCTGCGAGAATTTAATTCGCTTTTCGCGCATAAAGCGCCGGAAATTTCTCCACCGTCCCCGTGTCGTTAAACATTTTCCCGCAAATTGTTTGATTTGAATATAATGATGCGTCCATTTGACGTTTCCACGTAATTAAATCTATATCAATTGTTGAGTATTATTATTATATTATATTATATTTCTAATAATGATAATAATATTTATCATTTAATAATTTTAATAATTTAATAATTAATAATATAATATATATTATATAATATGTAATATTTAATAATTTAAATAATTTAAATTTAATATTTAATATTCAATAATAATATATTTAAAAATAATATATCATTATTATTATATTATATTATATTTTTAATAATAATAATAGTTAATTATGTATACAAGATTATATTCTCACTGTTAATTATATTTGCATAATTATAAATAATTTCTGCAATGTCTATTGTCAGCGCAATTTTAATTAATGGCGACTGTTTCTAATATAACCGCTATTTAAATTAACATTTCAATTAGCTGTATTAAGAGGAGAGTAATATAACGGCAGTTATATCATGGAGAAACTATGTGCATAGATTATTATTGAATGTGTCCCTCGTATCATCTGCGTGATACTAAACGGTAGACAGAGTATCGCCTGTTTCAGATACGACCGCGTTCCGAGAAGCGACTTCTCAGATTACGCGTCTTATGATTATAAGCGTCGGACGCTTCGAAAACGAATAAGTAGAGTCTCGAAGCTGCCATAACGAATTTTTATCCATCTACTAGATGGCTGCGTCGCCGTCGTTTCGAAACCGCGAGACATTCGAAAAAAAAAAAAAAAAAAACGTCGTGAAGTATCCGACGATGATGAAGTCAAGTTATGCTGCAAAACCGCGGAAAATAGCGAGCGTGAATCGTCTTTTTTATACAAACCACAAGTGATGGTTTCACACACACACACAAAGACACATATACGCATATATACGCAGTGTAAGGAAAATAAATTTTGTATCGGCATCCCGCGAGCAGCAACAACAGAATGTAAATGAGATTGCGCGGAAAACGGAAAAATAATAGAGTGAATATGCAAAACTTGATCCAGTAAAAAAAATGATGCAAACGCGTATCGCGTTTCACCCCATCCGCGAATCCACCGAATCCAGATTCCACCCCCATAGCGCCAGACAAAAAATTTAATATTTTGCATGTCACACTCGCCCATCGACTCTTATTTTAAGTCTCTCCTCCCAATTTTAATCCCATCAAATTGAAATCCTTTAATAAATAATTATTGCGTTATTATACGTGAAAAAAAAAAAAAATAGCTCTAAAATTAATTATCGAAATATAATATTAATAATCAAAGTAATAAATAATTTTCGAGGATTAATTATTGGAGTAATAAATCATTTTACATGCGAATATTTAAGCATCTATGAAAATCTAAAAATATATATTTTTATAATTCGGAAAAAATATTCATTCTCATAATCATTGGTTCTTATATCAATTAATTAATTGCAATGATTATTTATTAATTTATTGCTCCAATAATTAATCCTCAAAAATTATTTGTTTTACTTCGATTATTAATATTATTTCAATAATTAATTTCAGAGATATTTTTTCCATATATAATAACGCAATAATTATTTATTAATTGCAATAATATCTGCTGATTAGTTTTACAACTGAAAAGATTGACTTTATAATGTACGAATATGAATGCAATGACGAGGAATTTCCGTAACGTATAGTAAAAGGCACCCATCTGGTCTCACCGACCCCCGTTTCACGACAAACACGCACAACCGTAGATTTATAAATCAGAATTGTCGTGAGAGCGTATAGATTAGGGAGTCTTAAGAGGATTAAGAAAGACCATCCTAATCGGACTATCGTGTTCGTGCGGGAAATACCCTTCCTTTTTCTATCCAAATGGGATCTTATCCGTTCTTTCCAACATGTGCGAAAAGCTTGTGTGTGTGTGTGTGAAAGTGATAATAGAATTAGGCTAATGTAGAACCGCACGAAAAACGTGTGTGCCTCTTGGGAAAGATGGGAACACAATTTTCATATTTAACATCATAATAATTAAAAGATTTTTGATTAAAAAAATCTTTCCTTTCAAGTTCTCTTCGACCTATATTTATCGGACACTTTTCGTTCAGAACTAAACTTCTTATAAAATCTCGAAGTCTGGCCGGAACATTTGGGCCCACCCTGTATATACGCTAGAAAGATATTTCGGATGATAAGGCGCTTAGATTGTAGCCAAACTATGAATAGGGTAATGGGAAGTGGACCTTTTTGCGGAGTAGGCCACTCGGTTTCGTGCCTTCACCGAAAATATCACCTGGACGACATCCAGACGAGAGTCTCTACGAGAAAATAGAAGATTGCCTTTAATAATATAACGCGTATCGCGATCGAAAAATTATCAAAACAATAAGACTCGCGCGCATCACATGTCAATTACGCGTCCATTTGACGTTTCCACGTGACTGATCGAATCTAAATAATAACTGTAATTGTATACCCATTGATTGTATCATTATTATTATATCATATTTTTTAATAATAATTACATACGCGTCTATTATTACATATTAATTACATCTGTATGACTATAAATAATTTCTATAATGTTTAAATAATTAAATTTAAAAAATAATTAAATAAAATAAAATAATAATTAAATAAATAATTAATGTCTTAATAATAATAATTACGTATTAATTATATCTACATTATTAATTATAAATAATTTCTGTAATGTTTAAAGTCAGCCTAGTATCTTAATTAAGGATGGTTGACTGAAGGATGGCTGTTTCCAATCCTTAACAGACGTAATACGTGTCTGTTAAGGATCACCGATGTAAACGTGCTTTTATTTACTCAGCTTAATGCGCGTATCAGTCAGAATATTCTACAACATACACGCACGTCATGTTTACTGATCTTACGAACGGTAGCGCTTCTATAACTTTCCTTAACTCGTCGACGCGACGTGACTCGTAATACACATGTCGTAATAAGCTCGCTCTCGCACATTTACGGCATTACAGAGGCCGACGTTCCCGCATGCAAATGATCAGTAAACATGGAAGTTATTCTAGGCCGCGTACTAGATTAATTTCGTAGATATCGCGCTAATGGTGCGGTCACGTCGAGCCTCGCTTCGCAATCTCTGGCCATCCATTATGTTGTACCGGACCCTACGATGATGCCTGAACGCGGATCATTAACGTCGTTCGCGATATGCAAGTATCCCGGAGAAAGTTGTATCTCTTGTTCCGACTCTCCCCTTCGATTAAGAGGTAAACATAACGCGCGTAATCTCTTCACAAAGGGAGAATTTCCAATTTTCAAGACGGCTGTCAGCTGTAATTAAATTAGCTGAGAGAAGAGAGGCATTATTTATTATTTTTCGTTATTAATTTGACACCCTATACTTTAGAGGTGCTATTTCCCATAACGGTCTGTTTGTCGATAATCCGTTGACGTCCAATTATCCGCATTATATATTGTAACTGAAACTGCCGTGCCTTTTTACGTCGGTGATCAACGGGCTCGTATTTCTGTCTGGGAGGAAGCTCTACGAGGGCTTCCCTTTCCGGGATCGGAGTGCATGTGTACCTTTTTTCATTCTATTCCCATAATGCAGTAAGTAGTCGTCGCTGTTCGTTTGATCAAACGAAAACTACGAAATTCAGATTGTGCGTAAATAAATGATCATCTCTCGATATCTCGAGATCTCGATATGAAATATTTTCTTCATTAAATGTACGATATTAGCTTTGTTCAATTTTCATTAAGCATCTCCGATTTCTTATAGAGCATTTAATGTAATATGAAATAAGAAATTATATATTTTACAATATATTTTATATTAAATAAAGAAATTTTATACGTTAAAAAAATTACACAATGCGGAAAAGATATAACTATATTTATATTTATTATTTATAAGAATTTTATTTTTAATGTAATTTTAATATTTTTATTTTATTTTATTTTTATAATTTTATTTTATTTTATTTTTTATAATAATAAATATAATTGATTACATTTTTCCTGTGCATATATATTTATATTATTAATTATATTTCTTATCGATCAAATATATATTAAAATCAAAATTTTATATTAACATTATATTTTTGACACATTATTATATTATATACTTTTCACATGAATATTAAATTTAATGTTATATTTGACGAACTCATATTCAAACAATAATTATGAAAATAAATAATTCGATCTTTCGCTTTCTCGATTTTCCCGTCGCGCATTTAACTGTACGTACCGTTGGAAGTTTACATCACTCTTAACGCCGGCAAATGAAAATAAATCATTCATAGCTAACGCGCTTTCTAACCATCCACTTCTTTCGTTATTTCGGCTCCATGCATCATCATCATCATCATCATCGACTCGAGAGGCTGTGCAGGAGAGGCTAAACGCGCCGAGTATCTCGGTTACAAGGCACGTACAGAGGATCGTGAGCTCTCGCACGGTATTCTCCCTCCCTCCCCCCCCTCTCTCTCTCTCTCTCTCTTCTCTATACCTTTATACGTATATATTCATCTTCGCCTATTGCTGCAGAACTCGAGAGACTAGACGAGCTCTCTCGAGTTCGGTCAGAGACGCGACAGTTCGCCAAGTCGACTCAGACTTAAATTGGATCAGTTCACGTTCGATTAACGGTCGGATAGAAACTAATTCACGATGTCGCGGGTATTCGCAAGAGAAAGAGAGAGAGAGAGAGAATATTTCGGAGATACAACTCCATTTCCATTAAAGTTGATTATAGATTTCCTTTGCTCTATGACGTTGTATTGAAGAAATATATTCTAATCTCAAATTACCTTTAATTTAATCCGTAGAAAAATATATCCATACATTTGTCTCGACAGCAATTACATATCAAATAAAAAAATATATGCGACATTATAAATTTTGCATATATATATATATAATGTATACAGGGTGGACCCAAACATTCCGGCCAGACTTTGAGATTTATAGAAAATTTAATTCTGAACGTTTCATTCACCCTGTACAATTCGCACGTTTAAACGTTATTAAAAATATTATTAAAAAATTATATGTATATCATTTTTAAACATTATTGAAAAAAATTTTTACGCGTGGATTATATAGGGTGAAAAAAAAATATATACATATATTAATTTTTTTTTTTTTAAGATCCTTCAATTTGTACGTTAATTTTTTTTTTTTTTTTTTTTTATATAAGAAAAAAGTCCGAGTCCTTAAGATTTCCAATAGAGAGACTAGACGATTAGACGCATTGGTAGTCGGCAGTCGCGCGTTCCACGAGGGAGCTATTCGATCATTGATAAGACGTGCGCTTTTTCTCGCCACTTCAACGCAGCCTTTCGAAGAATATCGGGAAGCAGCCGCGCGGTTTTTCCCCTGAAATTTCTCGGTCGCCGATGCCTCGCAAACCGGATACTACGCGTCACGTCACGGCGAGCATCCTCGGCCGAGAGAAGTTCAGTAGCCCTTGTTCAAGGATCGCGCAAGGCAGAACCCACGGCTGCAAACGGCATGCAAATCTAGAATAACGGACGACGTAATGCTTAACGATAACGGATTTGACGAGGGAAAAAAAGCAGTCAGATATATATATATGAGGATGGATGAGAGATGCGATACAATTTAATTATCGTCGGAGCATCAAATTATTAGAGCAAATTTTTTTTTTTTTTAATATTTTACAAATGCGTTGAAAATTATATGTTATGATATCCTGTAAATTTAACATAAAATATAATTTATTTTATAAACTTTGTATATGTATATACATATATGTATATAAAAAAAAAAAAATTTATAATTGTATATCGATGCAAGTCGTTCGAAGATTCCTTAGAAAATCATCGATAATCCCTTGGAGTTTCTCGAGAATCTATCGCGGCAAAATATTTGCATATAAATCATTTCGTTACTACGGTATATAAAAAGAAATGAAACGCGATGACCTTCGACAGGCGTGAAAAATGCGCACGGATTGCGAAAAAAAAAAGATTGCAAGACGCGCTCGCGCGATGATCCTTCTAATAAGGATTAAATTACGACGAGAGAGAGAGAGAGAGAGAGAGAGAAGCAACCACGGACGACGCCACCCATTTCCGCCGGTCTTGATTTTAATCGGATTACTCACGAATTCCCCGATAAGACTGCCCACGACTTGCGAATCGAGACTGCGCAATCTGAATCCGAGGATTGAATGTCGGTGTAAACGGTAGTTTATCCCGGGCGAGACGCAAGTTTGCCGCCGCTGCTGACAGCTACATGATACACGTAATAATTTTCAACTCGTTTTCTCGCAGACAGGTATGTAACAACGACTTAAAACACGTGAGGGAGATTTATCATGTGCATAAAAAATTTTTAACTTGTACCAGTTCGAAAGGATTTAACGTTAGACAGATAGAATTGTCATGTAACTACTGTATTAAAGTAATGTGTCCATGATTACGCAATATAATTATTTTAATTAATTTGTAAAAGCGCATTGTGACATCATATATGTGTGTGATTCACGATGCACAATACATTAAATATCCTTATATATATAATAAACATTTAAATATTATATATATAATATTTAAATAGTATTTAATAATATTTCAATAATATTTAAATACTATTTAAACTATTATTTAAATAATTTTTAAATACTATTTAAACTATTATTTAAATAATATTTAAATAGTATTTAATAATATTTAAATAGAATGACAATATTACTGGCTGAAAATATGAAGCGACTTTAGTAAATTTTTAGAACAAGAAAATAAAAAATTCAGAGATATAAATTGGAAGGAAAAAATAAAAAATCACAAATTTTATATTTCACGTGAATTTATCCTCTGGAGATGATCCAGTAAATTCATTAGAAAGTCTTCTCTTATTTACAAGTGTTTCAACGATTTCAGCCTCCTCTTCTCTCTCGTCTATTATTACAAATTATATATCTATTTGTAATTTCTTCGCTTTTAGCGTATCGGCGGCTTTTAAAATAACGATTGGTAAACGAAGCGTGTAGAAGACAGACAGCGATACATAATTTATTTTAAGGCGTTTATTTTGAGAAAGAGTGAATGCCTGTGTGTGTGTGTGTGTGTATTTGTGTTTGTTGCCGCGAGCCAGCCGTTAGAGCAATCTCGTCACGTGTGTGTCGCGTATATATATTTTGTGTGTATGTGTGTGTGTGTGTGTGTGCGCGTATAAGTTTTATACTTTACCTGCTCTTCCTTTTCGACCGTGGGCTGTACGCTCGCGGCTTGTTCTCGCGGAGAGGTCGCGTCAAAGGTTTCACCGTCCGATTTTACGACCGTGGCGCAACGAGAGGAACACGCGTCTATCGTCTATATTTCCGAAACGTATATGTAAATATATCGCGTCGTATGTAAATACAAGGAGAATCCGTTTAAGGTCGGACGAGGCTTGTAGCAATTCACGCTTATCGCGCTGATTGCGGCTTGACGCCGCCGTTTTTTTATTAACTGTCGACGATGTTTATTATGGGAATGCAAGGGTGAGCGAGGCTGAAACTTGGTATTTACTATGGAATTTAATTGCATGACAATAATTCAGAAATTAATAAAGAATATTAAATTTAAAAAATCGAGATAATAATCTGGAAATATATAAAAATAAATTCCAATAAATATTATAAAGAAGTAAGAATGAAATTAAATTATTACACGTAGGATTTAATGCGTGACGATAAGTTTTGAAATTAATAGAAAAATTGAATAAAAAAATTAAGGCAATAATTTGGAAATATAAAAATACATTCAGACAAGTAAGAATAAAATTAAATTATTACAGATAGGATTTAATACGTGACAACAATTTAAGAAATTAATAAAAAAAAATTGAAAAAAATAGGAGATAATAATCTGAAAATATATAAAAATAAATTCACATTGTTATTACGAGAATGAAAATTAATTATTAGGCAGGATTTAATGCATGACAACAATTTCAGAGATAAATAGAAAAATAGAAAAATATAATATATAATAATAATAGAAAAATTAAATGAAAAAATCGAGGTAATTATCTCGAAAAATATATAAAAATAAATTCTCATTAATATTATATACGTAGGAATGAAATTAAATTATTACAGAAGTGTGTGTATCGCCCTTTAATTTCACGGTTACTTGAACGTTTGTGTTTAACTGTCGCTCTTTGTTATTTATTTCCCCTTTGCTTGCCAGCGTTCTTTCATTCGAAAGAAGATGAAAGACCTGACTTTACATCTCTCTCGAACGTGCGAACTTTCGTTTAAACTCTCAGTTGTTGCTCTCGCAGAGAGGACGAGTCGTCGCTCGCTCGTAAAAAAAAAAAAAAGGTCATCTCCTCGCAACTGGACACAGTAGCTTTTCACTCTCAACGACATCCGTCGCGCGGGAACAATTAATAGCCGCGACGCTGTACGGACGGAGTTGGCGCAAGTATCGCCGCAAAAATGTTACGCAATTCCTTGATATAGCGGCGGCGAAGCTGGGTCTAAAAAAAAAAAAAAAAAAAAGAAAAAACGCCAACGCCAACTCGCATAAATGTCAGCCGTATATGGCGACCTGTCCGCACCGTTCTCCGCACGGGATATACCATCTAGGCGAACGGAAAAGTTCTCACCGTGCCAATCAGAAGCGGAGATCCTCAACCATTGCTTCTCAAACGTTCGAGATAGATATTTGCAATCTTCTAATAACATATTTGAAAATTTCAATTTCATTCATTTATAAAGAACTCTTATTTTTCCACTTTGTAATAATACGAATTAATATTTTTTCTCAACATTTTTTGAGCTTGATTTCTTTCAGTTTTCAAATCTAATTAAATTTATAATAATTATTAAATTTCTCATATCTAAAAATTTAAGAAGTCTGAATTTATGTCTATATTTTATTGTTAGATTTTTTTATATTTTATATTTTGTCAGAAAAAATAAGAAAAATTATGAAGGCTGAGAGTCTCACAATCAGAACGAAGATCGATTTCTTTGAATCCGTTCCTTGGCTTTGCGCAACGTGTCGGTAAATTTCAAGGGATCCCTGAATTCACGAGTAATGATTAAAAGTCCTTGGGAAAGTAGCTCGTGAACCATTAACTTCGAGACGATAATCATTCTCTGGCGTGTCGCAACGCGCGCGGCGACTTGAAAGATTAAATTATAACCGCGCGAGATTGTATTATATTTCTTCATATATACAGGTGTTAGATGAGTTATAGTAGTCGCTGTTAATTGCTTATGTGCGCAAATAAGATTACACGAGAGGCCTGTAATGGACATGAAAGACAAATGTCTTTAAATTAAATGTCAATCTTTTGTATCATTTGTATGTTTGATCTTATTTAATATAATGCTTCAATCTCCAATTTGTCTTTTATGCTATAAAAAATAATTAATTATAAAAAATAATATATAATATATTTATTATTTTTTATTATATATAT
>JBCEZV010000022.1:1392489-1412206 GCA_039654365.1 Cataglyphis livida
TATATAAGTTACATAAGAATAATATCGAAGTGATTACACTCTCTCTCTTTTTCTCTCTTTCTCTCTCTCTCTCTCTCTCTCTCTCTTTCTCTCTCTCTTTTATATAATTACGAAATGAGATATTTACTTGATTGTATAAGCAGTTACAATAAAATTATTTATATACATATTGAATTTTTAAACTTAAATTAAAAAAAAAATATATATATATATATATATGTCATTTATCAAAAGAGAATATTTAATTCTATAATTTGCTAAAAAAGTAAGTTGCGAATTTAGATGTGTTTAAAATTATTGTTATATTATTTTTAATCAGTATTTTGATAAATATTCTTTTGTTCTATAAAAAAAAAAAAAAAAAAAAATCCGGTGACGAGTAATGCCAACCATTCGACATGACCACTTTTGCATGGTGACGAGTAAAGTAGAAAAAAAACTGCTGCAGCAGACAGATTGTAAAGAGGAATATGGACGCGACAGAGGAAAGAGAAGGAGAAAGAGTTGAAGACAATGAGCTGCAGTTTTATAATGTTCGACTCTTCAGAGTCCGTCGGAGGAATTATTCTCTTGTACCCTCCCTTCCGACTAATTAAATTGGTGGATACTCGTCCTTTCCCCATTTCCCTCCTCCCCTCCCCCCCCCCCTCTCCCCCTTCACTCCCTGCTGCCCACCCTCCATCCGCTCCGCCAAGTCGATCGATCAAAGACGAAATGAGCTTTCATTATCCGATCGTTTCGCATTCGCGGCAAGCTTCGGGCGATTTGAATATTTTTCCTCCTTGGGGATCTAATGGATCCCGAGTGCTTCTCGATTTTTCGCGCGTCCCTCGTCGTAAATGGGGAGTTTCTCATAATGCGAAAAATAGAAAAGATGTTTGAAGGAAAAAGCATCGCGAAGTGATATTAATGCGGGGAAACGATCTCCTCTCCTTGGACTCCGGGACGAATTCACCATCCAGTTGACTCTTAAACGCGATTCTGCTCCTTCGACAAAGAAAACTCTTGAGGGAAGGATGCGACTTTCTCGTCGGTGTTCCATTTCGAGCGACTCGCTTGTGGAATTAAAGCGAAATCTTTTCGATTGAAGGAAAAATCGGATCAACGAAGCTTGGGTAGATAAAAAGAAAAAAGAACTCGCGAATATTTTGCAAAGAGTTATTGCACAAAATTTATATATAGATACGCTTTTCTCAATGTATTATTCCAACATTTTATTCTTTCTATTTTATGAATGATCCGTGCATAAAAAAATAAAAGAAAGAAAGATGATATATATTTTTATACCTTTATATTTATTTTATTATATTTTTTCCTCATAATATCTTTTAATAGACTTTCCAGTGCTCGCGGCTCGATCTTCTTTCAGGAAAAATTTTATTGAACGTAATCCACATAAGAGTAGTGGAAGAGCAAGTACAGTTTTTAGAATTTTTTTTTACACTTTAATCTCTAATATTTTTTTTCTAGAAATCTCTGTACGCTCCGGATCGCTGTCTTTGTGCGCATTAATATGGTCGGCAAATTGCATTTTTTGTGTTCCTAGGATTTTTGGAAACTTTGCTGACTATGTGCGATCTTATCGCAATTATCCTCGACCTCATTCCCATTTTGTGCAGGATCATTAGCAAATATTATGCCCAGAAAAGAGGAAGTGTAAGGCATTAATAGGAAAAGAAGCTTGTGCGAGCTTGCAAATCTCTTTCTACTGATTCCGTTAAGCATGATTCTTGCATGGAGGTGCTTTTCCAAATCATTGCTTCTCATAGTCACAATCGGGAATTGAAGAAAGAACCTTTCGATAGACGAATAAATGATCGAATATTCTTTTAAGCGCACAGTATTCTCTATCTCGCTGTGATAACGTAATTTTCTTTTATTACTTTTTTTGCGCGAGAGTTTTTCCACTCGCATTTTTATTGTTTATATTTTTGTTGAAAACTCCATAAATTCGATCAAGTAGCTGAAGGAGAAATATAACGGTTCTACGAAAATTAAGTTTCCACTATAAATAAATTATAAAGACTGTACAGTATTTTTATTTCATTGAAAGACAGAGTAATTTTATTGCAAAAAGTTTACAAATGAATATTATTCAGACAGTTATTCGATTTATTATTATTTGTGTCTATACTATTTATGTCGAGAATTTTAAATCACATCTAGTTTTTAACTTTGAATACATAGAAAATTTACGTACTAATTTTATTGTACAAGTGATTGTTCTGCTTTCTGATTTATCTTTATTTAAACGGAGTTTATTTCACAACGATATAATGCTTACTGAAAATAATTCATACAGTACATCGTAAATCTTTCATCTGTTTCTCACTTACTTTATGGCTTTTGATACTTTTTTTCATTTTTTAATTTCAATAATTTTCAATTTTCTATTTTAATTATATTTTTATTTTAATTCTGTTTTTATTTGAATTCTCTTTTTATTTCAATTCTATTTTTAATTTCAATTATAATCAATGGCGCCAGATTTACCTTCACTTCTTCCGAGGGCAAATACATTTTGCATATTTTTATATTAAAGAATGCGCCCATCGCGTGCGAGTAACGCGCGAGAAGTTCGAGAGTTGCGCGTACATTGGATGAATAATTCAGACGTTCGTACGACGTTTAAGAGTTATCGTAGATAGCGATGAAAATTGGCACGTCCCACTTTTCGATCGATCTCGATAAATATTGTCCCGAAAGAGAGAGAGAGAGAGAGAGAGATGTATCTATCTTAAGTTACGCGCCGCTCGATGAACGGTCGGTCGAGGATTTTGCGTAATTTATATTCCGAATCTATTGTCGCGGTACAATATGCTACAAGGCTTCGGAAATTATAATGCGCTCGTGAAAATGCAGCTGCGGATATGTAGATTTATATCTCGATCGTGATAGATATGTCGGACAAACGTGAATATAGATTTTCTAGAGGATCTGCTTTTCGCGCCATTTATTTTCTGCAATCTTAATGATTTTATTCTCTTCTCGATTATCTCACCCGTTCCATTCATACACTTCTTTTTAATCCGTCCTTCTATTCTATTCTGATGAAGAAGCAATTTTTTATTAGTTTTTTCGCTACCCTCAATCTATGGTTTAAAATTATAAGATATAGCTGTTCCGATATATGCGCCCTCGTTCAAATTAATGCCGAATCTTTTAAGCCGATCGGACTTGATGAGAACGCTAGCTGATACGTTATTCATCGGTGAGTATCGATTCGCGTATATTAGCACGGCTCTCCTGCGACGTTCATATGACATCGAAAAGCAATTTGCGAAAGCGGGTCGGTGTATTACAAAAAAAGTTCGTCCTTTCGTCTTTTCAATCTGTTAAGTAGTTCTATAGTCTTAAGAAATACGTATATAAGAAAATAATAATTTATAATTCGATATAAGAGAAATATTTCTAAACTAATGGAGATAAAGTTGGGCGATTGACGCAATTAATTTGACCATAAATTTGAGAAAAAATATAATAATTTTTTATAATTGAGAGGAAACTGTAAATAACAAGGTAAGGAATGCTGTTTCAAGAAAAATTTTAAATTAAATTGGTAAAAAAAAAAAAGGGAGGAAAGTGTAAAATTAATGTATGAATATATAAAGGCATGGGAATATACATGCATGTGTCTGTCATAAATATAATAATTTAATGTTTATAAAAGTTGGCAACAACTCATTCGTCGGAGTATATGTCATTATAAACATTTTTAATTAAATTCAATTGTTTCGAATAAATTGCAATAGCTAAGTTATATTAGTTTTCACTTTTTCATAGATCGTGCAAGCAACAATAATTTGCTATATGCCAGTTGCGATGACGTTATTGCGCAGATGCAAAATTTGACTTAAGCATGTTTGCACAGCTTGTCGCTCATTAAAATTGCGATACAAATTTCGACGAGGGTAACTGGTAAAGCAACATCAGCGATATTGCAGAGATCGGCGAAACTTTACGTAACTCTACTCGTTAGGAGCGAATGGAAACGAATGCTTACACGGATGAATCATTACGCTAATTAATTAACGCTGAAAATCTGAAAGAGACACCCGTTGGCAAGTGTATTTCTGTGGTTCTGTACGTTTGCATATACGTGCACAGATGCAAGTCGAGTCAAGCTTAAATCGAAATTGCAATGTGTTAAAATTAAAAATTTTAAGCAGCGTTTCATATAATCCCAAACAACGATGTCAGTTGACGTATCTAATATAAAGCATGCTTATGCGTGTAAGAGAGAAATATAGAACTAATAAATTTACAATATAAAATTAAATAAAATAAATAATGTAAAATTAATAATATAAAACATGAGTGCAAATTTTTTTATAAATACAATTGATCATCTAAATTTTCTAACACACATATATATATTGATATATTTAATTTTCAACTTTAAATATATTTTTTTTAAATATATGTTTATTTATTAGAACACATTTATTATATATTTTTATATATTTTAGACATTAGAATTTATTAGATAGGCAAACACGGGCTTAATAACTATTATTTTTCATTTATTAAAAATAAATTGGAATTAAATGTGAAATATATATGTTATACAAATTGGTTAATTTGGGAAGAAAGAGAGAAAGAGAGAGAGAGAGATACTGATGCAATTATAAACCAAGTATCATAGAAATATAATAGTGGGTCTTCGTATATGTCGGAGTTTCTCGCAACCGTAGATGTGAATTTTAAGCGAATTATATTTCTTGGTCCTAAGTTGACGAAACGTTTGTGAGATCTCTTCGCCATGCCAGTCGCTTTTGTATCCAGCTTTGTCGCAAACGCTAATAAATTTAGCAGCAGAAATATTTGCATCTGCTTGTATAGCGTAGAAATGAGTAACAAAATTAGCGAAGTTAAGACGATATTGTATTATTAAGATTCATGCATCTCTTTCATTCTCTGCAATGAATCATAGATTAATTTTTGTATTATTCTTTACGAAATTTTTCATTAATCTCTGGATTTTCTCTAGATTTCTTTTATACTTTTCTAGATTCTCACTTTTTTGTTAATTATATTAATTTGAACTTTCAAGAAAAATATAATGTTTTACGACGGTACATTTGAAAAAATTTTATTTACTTTTTAATTAAAATAAAAGAAGATCTCTCTTTCTATTTTTTTTCTTTTTTTTTTTTTTTTTTTTTTAGAACAAAAAAAGATGCTTTTAAAATTCTTTGCAGCGTACACGTTTAAAAATCCGACGAAGCACTTTCTTTATAACCACAGTTCCCTAGAAATTATCTTCATAGTGTGTTGACACCCGTCGTAACGTCGAACGTGTTTTCCTTCAGCGGCGAGACGAGGGAAAAATGCGAAAACGAAAAGGGCAACGTCTCCTCTAGGGAAAGGGGTTTTCTGAGGGATGGCAGTGAGGAAGGGAAATATATAAGAGGAGAAAGAGCAAGAAGGGTTGAAACAAACAGAGTGGGAAATCGAGTGGGAAGAGGGAAACACCGATGACGGGCAGTGAGACGGTGATGGTGATGGTGGTGGCTTGTGTAAGCGTTATGCGATTTCAAACAAATGGCGAAACCGTGAGCGGAAACGTGACCAAGGCTGGCGTCCACTCGGATGCCATTGGTAAGTTTACCTTGCACACCGCGGTAACTTACCAGTCGAGATCTCGCAACGAAACGAGGGATGGCAGCTGTCCTCGGTAGAGCATTCCGGTAGAGCGGATAGTTGCGGCGTCGTCGGGGGGGAGAGGGGGGGGGGAGGGGAGACGGTCGTCGGGGGAAATACGACGACGAAAATCCGACGGAAGTGCGATTTTCTACGTGGATCTCGCTACGGCGTCCCGTTTTATACTTGCGTTATTAGATACACCAGTAGTGTCTATTTAGACTCGACGCCATCCATTTAATTAAACCTTCTCTAAATAACTAAATTTGCCTACAATCTTCGAAAGAGAAAATTACTGATTTATGTTTGTAATTACATTGCTAATGAGATCGACATTTCGATTTACAATTAAATTTCACGACTTATGATGAGACTTTAGATTTTAAACTTAAAGTCTTTTAACACGTGTTTTATCATAAAATTTGACATCTCGATTACAAAACGAACAAAAAAAAAAAAAAATTAAGATAAATAATAAAAGCGTTTAAAAAGTCAGGTATTTAAAGCACTCTTTCCCCCCTTCTTCCTCCATTATATTCTCGTAATATTTATTTCATAAATTTTATATAATTTTTCTATCGCGATTTATTATGTCAAAAATATGTTTTACATTTTAGCGATACGAATTTATGTAATCTAAAAAATTTCAGAATTTATCAAATGCTCATCATTTTTTTTTGAAAACACGAGTAATAGGAATGTTTCGGAAATGTAGCGAATACGTAATTAAATATTTAGTGCGCGAAATTGAAATTACAATAGAGTAATCTTTGGTGATTTTATTTCTTATTTATCAGTACGTAAATATTAAATCTTTCTGTAATATGTTTTGTTTTTTTTTTTTTTTGAGTTTTATTAGAGACATCACGAGCTAGGAAATATATAGTACGAAAAATGGTTTGGCGAATAATGAGCTATTTTTTACGAAAGGGAAAGAATGGAAGAGCGATCTTCCAGGTTCGAGTAACATTATCCTCGAAGGAAAAATTGAAATGAGGCACATTTTTTCCTTTCTTTGTGCATCGAGAAACGCGCATCGTGCACTAGTCGATCTGTCTATTCGACGGCAAATTTAATTGCCGCAGATATCCTGGACAAGAGCGGGAAATCAGAATTTAACGATCGGATAGATCGTTTCTCGTTATTGCGACGGGAGACAATGGGAGAGTTGGCAAAATTCCACATTTTTTTGATAAAATCAATGTTAGTGACATAAAATGGTATTTTCCGGAAAAAAACAACAAAAACTTTTTATTAAAAATATTAAAATAAATAAAAATTTTTTACCTACACCTTCAATTGAGAGAGTGTTTTTTAATTCAAGCTTTATCCAAAATAAAATCTCCGTAATAGATCAGGAATCGACGTAGTAAATAAACGAATTTTTTGTGAAAATTTAGGAAATGTCGAATGATAAATACAAACCAGTTCTGTATTGATAAGAATTAATTAATTTTGTTATTATTACATTTTTTTATTTAATTAAAAATTAATATAATATTAATAACATTTATATTTTCAAAAGTTTTTAATAAAAAGATTTTACATATTAATTTGAATTACTTTCAAATAATTTATTATTAAAAAATACTTTATTATTATATTGATTACATCTTTTTAGACATCTATAGTGATTGGTATAATTTATTAACTGAAGTAAAAATATTCTTTTGCATAAATTTATATAAATATATTTTAATGTTAATTTATATTATAATTATTTTTACAGTTTTTGCCATTTTATTGCATAAAGTTTGGGATAGTAAAAATTAGAATTTTACCATATTTTTCTATTTACTGGACTCTTCCGACCAAATCTGGGAGACAGATTCGATGTCATTTGCAATTGCTTCGTCGCGATAATTAAATTGCGCATACACGGCACGACGCGCTTCTGCATCGACGACGATGACGAGTAGTATACATGTTTGTATACGTTGCCAATATCGCAAATGCGTTCGAATATAGACAGTACTTCGAGAATTGACAGATGGAACGATATTCATTGTGTCCGGGAGAGACGTGAAAACTCGTCAAATTTAAATTACTTTACTTAGTGGTTAATGATTATGTGCGCCTACTTGACCGAAAGCAAATTTGGAGAGCAAATTTAAGGTAACTATAAAACTTCTTAACGATTGAATACAACAATGATTTTGACAGATAATAGTCTTAGGTCGTAAATAATATCTTATTTTTTGTATAACTTTGAAATAAATTTAATAATATTTTGATTTATTTATTTTGCTAAATTATTAAGATATATAACGTTGACAAAATTTGTTTTATTTTAATTATTAAAAAATATTGAGATTTTGAGAAAATGCTTGGTAGATATCGTTACAGTAAAGATCTTAAATTTTGAATAAAACAAAGTACAATTAGAAATGCAGCTAAACAAACCGTTAGAATTTTAATGTAATTTTATATAATTTGTTATATAATATTAAGAAATTACTTTGTTGTGGAGTATGCTAATCAACAAATAATAATGCATTGTTACAATAAGATGCAATTTGAATAATGTAATATCATGAAATATATTCATTTTTTAATAAAATACGGATGATACGCCAGAAAGATATATCTTGTTTTTTTTTTTTTGTAATCGCCTTTATTAAAAATTGAAATAACGTGAAACTACGGATTAAGACAATTTTCAAAAATTAATCAAATACACGGTGTTTTTTTCACGAATATTACGAGCTTCTCGATGTGCCAAATACATGCCAAATATTTGGTGCAACGGATTGAAAGCATAACGAGATGGAGCAGCAAACCATATCGAACACGTTCCATTTGCGCTTTTGAAGCACTTTTTTTTTTTAAGCAATTCAATACTAATACTTTGATCGAGCTGATTATGGCTTCGCTCGAAACAGCAAATCACTGATGATATTTATTTAAAGGAAATTACATAATCTCGATTTTTTTCTAACGATATAAATATAGTCATGAGATATATTTACTTTTTTCATTGCTTATCAATGGAAAATTAGCAAATTGTAAGTTTGTTGCATCGCAATAACATTCTTACGCATATTCTGTACTTAAACTGAATAAACAGGTTTTGAAAGTGCAATTAACAATAACAATTTTTATTTGCATTATTATAAGTATTTAATGTAATAAAAATAATTTAACTTCAAAGATTTCTTAAATCTCTAAATTTGTTAATTGAATTTAAGTGATTAGAGAATATTAATTCTTTTAAAGAATAAATATTCATAATATTACATATATTATCATTCTGTTTCAAAAAGAAGATTTTTATAATAAATTAATGTAATCTTGTTAATATTGTAGGAGCATAAATAACTGTTGATAGTATATGTACGTGATGTTTTTTAATGCAGCGATATTCGTTTTTCTCTTTTATGGCCTCATTATCGTGCTTGAGGAGAGCGACGACGTTTCGCGTCGAAGCCGAGCGTGCGAACCGCGCATAAGGACACCGGTAAAATGGAAAGTGGGATGAGGAGCTTTAGTCGTTAATGTGCGATGCACCGCTAAAAGCTTCGGAACGAGTGGACCATCACGTCGCGAGGCGTTGGTTTTCATCGATGCCCAGCAAAAAGCAAAAGAAAAATTTAAATCCCTACTCTTGTTAGCAAATAAAATTCTTTATTTTTATACACAGAATATCTCTCTCTCTCTCTCTCTCTCTCTCTCTCTCTTTCTCTTTCTTTCAAAAATACATCATTGGACTTGAGTAAATTTGTAAAAATTTTAATGAGCAAGGTTCAAAAAAAAGCAGAATAAAAAAAATTCGCAAATTTTAAGCAAGAATTTTTAAGTAGTACATAATAAAAAATTTTACACTGTGCTTATCATTCTATTTTAAATTCAAGTTAGAAATTTTTTTTTATTAAGACAAAAAATATCTGATCTTGAAAGGTGAAAAGTTTTTTTATGAGTAAATGAAATTTTGCAATTACATTTTCGTTAAAAAAGAATTGGATTTTAAAATGATCAAAAAATTAATGAGATAATATGTATGATATTTTGCATAATTTTTTACTGCTGTTTATATTCTGGTAATTTTTTATTCTTGTCAGTATTTACAAAATTTCACGATGTCATCGTTGAGTTATAGTCACCATCGTGTGCATTTATTTAATCGGAGAGAGAGAAGTTTTATTAAATATTTTGAGAGGAAAGCTTTACACGCTTGCATCTCACAGTATCGGGTAACGATTTCGATATGTGAGGAAGCTTTTTATTAGAAAAGTGCTATCAAATAAAGCATAATAGAAAAAGTGAATCGACAATGATTTATATGATTAAATAAACAAAATTATTATATTTATAATAACAAAAAATTGTTTGTCTTCTTTCATCTTCTTACACATAGCTTCTTGCATTTTTACACAAATTTCTTAATCAGAAAATATTAATAAAATATAACTATTAATAAAATTTTTTATAGAAATAATTTTTAATATATATTAAATGTAAAATTTATAACACACACATATCGAAGTAATAAAACTATTGTAATGCAGAAAAAATTAATGTACAGCTCTCTAGAGTAATTTCATGTAAATGTCATATTTTTTATAAGTTATTTTTTTATTCAATTATTTAATTACTTAATTATCGCATTTTGGAAATTCTAGAGTCGTTCAAACAATGAATTTTTTACATGATTCCTTTTTTCAATTTTTGCCGCAAAAAAAAATGCTTTAAAAAGTTTCTGCATCAACAAAAATTGTTTCTCATTCGATTCATTTTACGAGATATCGTACATGGAATTTCACAGCAAAGTGTAACACTCGTGGAACGGTTTGACCGGCTATATAAGGTGTATATATCCTCCTAACTGTCCTTTATTAGAGATGAAGTGCGATGTATTGGTAACCGAAACAAAATCGCTCGTTTCGTTGCGAAAGAATGCTCGCGCGCGTGTGCATGCTTCTCTTTTTTTCATTTTTTTTTCTTTTTTTTTTTTTGTCTAGGAAAGCAATAAAAGCACCAACTTCCGACTCGTTACACGCTATTACGACCGTGCGCAATAAATCGTTATAAAACCACGCCTCCTTTCTTTCAGAAGTTTATAACCCGAGGGGCTCGTCCGCCCACGTTTCACCAACGATGAGCTAGAAACCAGCTCGTATCTGTTTTAAACAATATTGCTTTTATAAATGGCCAGCAGTCTACGTGTGTGAAAGAAATATGAAAACTATCATTTTATTCATGACCTCCCTAAAATAAGGATAAGAGCAAAGTAAAATCAGTTGTCGGAGAATAAGATTTGTCAGTTCTTTTCTAAGGTATGTTAAATTTTTAATATCACCCTTGGCGAGTATTATTTGAGATAAGTTCTTTAGAAAATCGTTATGGGAAAGTGCATAAGAGCGGAAGATGAATCGGATTAAAGTTCAAAATTGGTTAGGAAAGGTATAGTGGTTCGAGAACAACTGGCTGCGCTGGCTATCATGCCACACTGGAAGAGATTTAGCTTCTAGTTTAAAGTCGGATTTTCCCTCAGATTATACTCGATATTATGTAGTTTTTATATAAAAGAGAGCGATAGAAAGAGAGAAGTTAGGCGTGTTTATTTTAATTTACATTTTTTCTATGCTATAGTAAAATTTGTACAATGTTTATTATTGTTTATTATTTTCTAATTATCGAGTATTATTAATTTTTGTTTTTTTTTTTTTTTTTTTTTTACACACGCGTAAATCTATTTATATATTAATTAATAAAAATAAATATTATTTTATATCTTTTTTGCTCTTTCCTCCTATTAAAAAATTATTAAATTCTTTTGGCAATTAAATTTCAAACAACTAGCAGCAACTAAGTTTGCCAAATAAAATATAAAGTTTATATAGTGTGTGTGTTTCTCAGTTTGTTTATAAAAGCCACCTCTATACAAGAATACAACTCAGCATCTATATCCGGAGTAATAATGTTTACGAGTTGAACGAAGATTTCCAATATTCGTTTATATCGAAATGAAAACACAAAGATACAATGCGAAGGTGAAGACTCGCAAACTCGCTTCTTTAAAAAGGATATATCCCGAGATTGATCTTATTCTTAGCAGTGTAAAACCGTATCAAGATTACGTCCTTTGTAATATTGCCTTTTACGGATAAATCTGCATAAAAAATAATTAATGTTGCACAAAGCTCTGTCTTTGTCGCGCGTTAAAAGAAATTGATATTCTTCTTACTCTTCTTGATGAAATCCTTGCGAGAAGTTAATATCATCCATAATCGTTTTTATCACAAAGCGAAAGATGTAATAACGAGGGAGGACAAATATCGAATGCAACTTGATCACTGAGAGAAAGATAAATCAGCCTCGAATTATTTTTGTTTTGTTCTGTCAAGCACAGGGCAACATCGAAGCGAATCAATATTCCGTGCTTATTGATAAAAACGCGAGCGTTGAAATAAAACGAAGAGTACAAAGGAAAGAAAATGAAACAGACATCGAGCGAAAATTATCTACAAGAATAGATCCATCGCGTTTCGCTCGTGTTTTGATAACACAAACATCGAAGATGTCACTGTTACTGTTAATTAATGCGCTCTACAATTTAAGATTGATGCGAGGAAAAAAATCATTAAAATTCATTAAAATTGCCCAAGTTTGTTAATATAAAAGCACTAATGAGATAAAATAAATAGAAGGCAAAATTTTCTTAATGATATAAATGTAAAGTTGTTATAAAATTTTTTTGTCGAACAATTTAAAATATTTTAATTACCGTGTAATGTATTTTATTTGCATAAACGTATAAAAGTAACTATAAAAGTAAATTGACGAATGATGTAACGTACAAGTAATAATAGTGAATTTGCATTTCATGTATCTCACATCTGGGAACCTCAAAAGAAATTACGTCTGGAAATTATATTCTATCCAATTACTTTATAGATGCAATGAATTTTTTTTTTTATAAACGAAGATTAATAATATTATTATGAAGAATTTGCGTATAATATTGTATCTCGATTGAAAAGAAAATCCAATTAAAATCTGTTTTGTTATAAAAGAAATTTCATTTTGTGATGTGAAAACGACACACAACGCGATGTCAAAAAAATTCAATAGAAAAACAATGGGATTTGAAACGGTTTTGCCAGACTTTTGTCGCGGGTCGACGAGTGAACCAATAAATTCGATACGCGCTCGCTATTTCGCTGTCGATCACCGACTTCTATTACTTATGGGCATTTCCCTAAATCACGTCCGCTTAGTATCGTCTTGAAAAAAGACATCCGGTCGTAAAAAAAAAAAAAAAAAAAAAACGTCGCGGAGTGCTCAGCAATGCAAAAATGCACACTCTATTGTGAGCGACGACAGTCACACATTGTTACCGTTGCGACATACAACGTCGTTAAGATCGTTTCGCCGATACTGTTACGACGGCGAATGTTACGGTAATTTAGCGTGGCGCGTATTTTCCCGCGGATTATACGACGCTTATTGTCCGGTTGCCATTTGTTATTCACTCGCGAAAACTTATTGCGGTAGCGGCGCACGAACTGACGGTAATATACATATTATTGCGAATTATGTGAAACATGCCACGAATAGAGGGTTAATCGGGGAAATTTGTGCCGGCGTTCCATATGATGCATTCCTTTGTAGCATTGATGTTTGCATGAATAATTATGAGTTATGAATAGACTTCTCCATAAGTGATGCGATACTCGCGAGAAAATATTTTTCACTTGATCGTGACCTAACATATTCTTTTAAGCGTACGCGAGAGTCACGAGATACATACATGTATTTAATTTTCAATATTTTTTCTGACGATATAAAATTTTGCATTATTACCGAAGTTTGATTACTAGGTTTATATACAGAGAGAAAAAAATTAGATTGAATTTTTCAAAAAATGGAAAAAAATTTTATTTTATAATTAAATTTTTCGAACGTTTTATAACATATTAGGTTAGTGTGTGTGTGTGTGTGTGTGTGTGTGTGTGTGTGTGTGTGTGTGTGTGTGTGTGTGTAATTGAAAAAAATATAAATTAATTAATCATTCTTTTTCAAGTTTGAAACGTATGCATATTATTTTATTCGAGATCTTATTACCTTTTTGAGATGTCAAGTTATATTCAGAAACATATTCCGTAAATTTCTCAATTTCTGTCAATTTATTACTGAACAACAACTTTAATAATAATAAATTTAATACTAATAAATTACTCAATTTTTGAAATCTCAATTTATTCGTCTTACATAAGCATATTCAAATAAGATGAACATAGCCATAACAACCGGTTGAAAATATTTGCTTCACATATTGGCGAAGGCGTCGATTTATGTCACCAAAAGACCTTCGTGTCACGTACTCGACGAGAAATATCGTCAGGTGACTGACGACGGCAGTGAGATGCAGCGCTGTGCACGAAAATCGAAATTGGCGGAAAACCAAGATGGAAGAGAGGCGAAACGATCGGAGGGAAACCAAGGTGGAATAGATGACGAGGACGGGAACTACGACGACGACGTCGACGTCGGCTGAAGGATCGAGGAAGAGAAAATGCGGCGATCGTGCCGTTGCTGCCGACACTCTCGAAATCGGTACCGTCCGTCGTCGCTCGCAGATCGACGCGACGAGTAAATCGACGAGGAGCGTTTTTTCGGAAAATGAGATTTCGGCGGGAATTCGACGACGACGCGAAAAATTGCTGCAGCGACAGAGAGAATGGATTGTCCTCCTTAATCGGATTGCCGAACGGGCGAAATATGGTGCGCGCGGGCACGCGCTGCTCGCGATTTCATTGCCCGTCTGTTGTCGACATTTTCATATTTTCAAAAATTGGGGAGGACTCTCATTCGATTTCGCCGCCGGACGGGATTAGCGTAGCCGGGCGAAGCTTTTATCGCACGACGGACGGCGAGATTTGTCGAAAACCGTTCCGGGTACTGATTCATTTAGTTACACGTGGACGGAACTTTCGTCGTATCAGTTATTTCATTCGAGCGCGAGATAGTGTGCGCTCAATTAAGATTCGTTGATTTCAGAGGAATATAAAGTTTAATTCTTTGATATATAATTATTTCTTTCATCCTTTGTATTCCTTTATTTGGCAAAAAAATTATTTATATGATTTAATTTTAAACTGCATTGGAATGTATTTTGACACGCGAAATACTAAAGAATTAAAGAAAATCGTTTAATTTAGTATATCAAAGTGTAGACACTTGTAGAGAATTCGGTGACAGGCAATTTTCGAAGCTCTGGTAGAGAAAAACGTATTTGTGAAAAAAAAAAAGAAAAAAAAATGGTACATGTCTTTTTATCAGATTACAACAAACACAAAAGTTTTGAAATTTTTCGTCGAAAAATATTTTATCCGGTGACAGAATGGTCTGTACGTGCAAAATATGTTTACGTTTTCGGAAATGATTGCGCGTTTGTAATAACAGCCGTGGATGCGCTTTTTTATTGCTCAACGATATCGTTCAACGGGAAATACATTTCAAACATGAAAAAAGCAAGGCAGAAAGAGAGAGAGAGAGAGAGGGAGAAAGAGAGAAAAAGAGAGAGAAACAAAACGTGTATCCCAAAGTTATTCCCGTCTATATTGACTTTGCTTATCGTTAGTGAATATAGATATATCTATACATATATATATATATATATATATATATATATATATATATATATATATCAATACAGCTGTGCTTTATGTAACTGAATAACATGCACAAACGCACCGACTACGTATGGCACGTTCACAATGCCCGTTACGACAGGATTCTACAGAGACTTATACATATGTTCGAAGAAATATACATCCATTGCCACATACGTATATGACACGGATCTCGTTTCTGCGTTTAAATAATTAATTTATAAATTGATGTGCCATGAAATTAAATGTCGAGATAATGATTAAGATATACTATGATTGATGGCTTCAGTATGAAATTATCTAGAATCTAGACGTGTCAAATTATTTGATTTTGTCAAATTATAGAGACGGTCAAGTTTTGATACCAGTAAAAATATATATAAAATTATGAATATATTATATAAAATATATAAAAACTGTATATAGAATTATATATATTGAAATATATATAAAATAAAAAAATATGTCTTTATATAATTTTAATATATTAAACTTATGATTCTTTTTCGTTATTAATTAACACATTTTAATTATGATAGCGCGTAAACTTTCTTTGGCATGGAGAAGATGTCGACGAATTTCCGATATAACACGTATGTCAATACCGTTCGCGGATCCCGCGCGGAGCTTACTAACGACTTGCCAAATATATGTCTTAATGCGTACGCGCACGTCCGTTACCGCTAATAAGGCTCTCATGAATAGCGAACATTATCGGATCATCGCTGCCAGACATGCATTTGCAGCTACGCGTGTGGCAGCGTACGTGTGGTTGACAGAATATGGGTATCGATACACAGCGTATAGTTTGCATATGCGCATACGTCGATCTGCCAGAAGTGTACATGTCTGCATACCTGCGTCATGCATACCTGTGCGCATATCCTGGCGACATGAATATCACCGGCCAAATGAGGTATAAAGACGCAAGTCTGCTGTAACTTCGCCGAGACAATGTGCCATTCTAAGTTAACGCTATCAAGTGACAAATATCTATCGATCAATGTGATCAAGACGACACGCAACATATATATCCATAATTATCGTTTTATAAAAATTATAAAGCAAATTTCTAAAAATAATTTATAATATATTCGCCAATGTATATGATTTTGTCAGATTATGGAATCTGTATTTGATAGAAAAATCTATAGCGTTGGAACTTTACAAAATCTTATTTATCTCTCCCATTTCTCAAGTTATCGTTCGACTTTGTAGTCGAGTTTCCAAACTAAACAAGAATTGTGGGATTATATACGCTCGTCTCTACACGCTCTTCATCGGGTACACCTGCGTCATAAATGTTTAAAGCCCGTTTCCGCAGACTTGGTTCTAGAACAAGTCGCGGTGATAAAATTCCAAGGAACGATTAGCGCCAAGTCTATAAATATATCCGGCAACTTCTAAACTAAGTCGGAATAGAGTAGCCTCCCTCGATTATAAGTTACATAAATAGATCCATCGTGCTTGAGAAAATGCACACGTGGATAGCCTTCTGCACCTGCATACACGCCTATGGGCTTATATCAGCTGTTCGATTTACAAATGCGAATACGTGGAGACTCGTGTATGTATTTTCCGATCACACGGTACACGCGAGGGGTCTCCACGCGAGCACGTGCATAAGTTTAATACGACGAGATAACCCTAATATATACGAAAGCCTTACGATCGGTGGAGAGGGGAACGCACGTAATAATCTATGGACTTAATTGGTGCTGACTAAGGGGGAGGCGGGGGTATGAATAATAATAATTACATTGCAAAACTTTTTGAAAGTATCATAATTTAATTTCATAATTTCATTTTTATGTATTTACTTTTTAAATAGCAATGGAATTGGATATTCGTATATTTTTATCAATACAGAAATTATATTTTATTCAATACAGAAATTATTAATTTGCTATAATATTCAAATTCTGTGTCAATCAAAGCGTTCTAAATGATCTTAATAGGATGTGAATACAGGGTGCGTTCGTTAGTCTCAAAACTTAATGGAATATATTACAATAATTTTGATCTTATTTGAAAGATAATTTAATTCTGTACAACTTTTTGTTAAAAAACGCATATTTTCCCTGATATTTATAAGAATATATAAAATAATGATTTCAAAGATTTTTGTGCGCTAACTTTTTAAGAAAATATTTTTCGACCCATATTTATAGGAAACTCCTTACTCAAAATTTAATTTCTTATAAAATCTCAAAGTCTGATCGAAACGTTTGGGTCCACTCTGTAGTCGGTAGTTATAACAGCGAGAAGTTAATTAGAAATTGATCGAGACGAGACGATCATATCTTGTTCATAACTCGTTCCGATCTTTACCAGCCTCTTGTGCATACCCTCATCGACACATTATTATGTAATGGTATGCATGTGCGGTAATAAAAATCTGTCACGCAAAACGCATGCGTAACTGCAACGATAACGACCGCAGATTACGAGCGCCATTGGAATGTTTGTCTTTTATTTTCGCAATTTGGACCGTCGCCCCGATGGCACGCGATATAAGCAGTTTACCGACCGACTCGGAATTATTAAAACTTAAATTATTCGAGCGATAAACGATAGTCTTGTGAGAAATAAACTAGGAAGAATTTTTTGGAAACCTATTTCGTAATATTGAGTTCTTATGAAATTTGATAAAGTGAATTTTTTAAATGGAAATTTATTTTGATTCTAATTTTTATGAGAAAATTAGATTATATAATACTTGTTATTAAAACACAATATAAATCGATGTTATCGTTTTCGTCCAAATAAAAAAAGCATGAATTTTATATAAAAAATGTTTTCTCCTTATATATGAAGAACAAATTTTTCTCAACTCATCTAAAACCGATATGCTAAGTCATAAAACTTTGAAGCGACGAACATTAATTTCAACATTAATTTAAGATTGCATTTTTCATAAAATGTTCGGGCATGCAGAAGCTAATGTAAATAAATTGCTTAACCGAGCTACCTATCTAAGATGCAGTTGGTTTAAGAATCCTCTCCAACAGTTTCGCCCTTATCGCTCCTCGTGGCGCCTTCGGCAAGAATAGCCATAAAATTCTTTTGAACCCATGAAATGTAATTCGCGGAGGCGATTAACTACTGAGGGACGTTCCTTTGACTATGCTTTCTCCGAATAGTTACCTCGAGTACGGCGGTATCTACCAAACGTGCATTAAGGATTATAAGTAACCGTAACGATATTACGAGCAAAGATAGGTCACGTCGAGAATAGCAAATGATTTGTGCTTGAGAAACGGACTCTCTATATAGAAAAATAATTGTGTTCATTTTTCTTGATTATGGGAAATTATTTTCGACGAATTTAAGGAATGACTAATAATCTTATCGATAGATATCTCCTCTATCTAAACGCCGGGATAGCAATTTAGAATATTTTATATATATATAATTTGAAATTAATATATTACAAAATTAATATATATTATCTGAAATAATAGATATTATCTGAAATATAAAGTACAATAGAAAAAATTCCAATTAAAGGGAAGGAAATATTAATAATTAATAATAAATATATACAGAATTTTGTGCGCAATGTTAATTAGTAATAAAAATTATCCTAAACAATCTTGTTCCAAAAAGATTAAAAAATCAATTTCAAGAATTATTATTCATTATAATTGACTTGTTTTTCAAATAAAATTATTATTAAAATTAATATAAATAAAATTATTAAAATTATTATTTTATAATTTATATGCATTATGAGATCGTTGTCACTAGACGTGTAGTTGAGAACATTAGGAAGGGCCTCATTGTCGGAAATTAAGGCCCCAGCTTCGTCACGGAAGAAACCGTTTCTGAAAACAACCGGAAACGTCGAATCAAGCGTGCCCCTCAAAGCGCGGGTGGCATGAGTTAAGTTTTTTTATTTTTTTTTTTTTTTTACTGATTCCATGCCTGTGCGCCTGCATGCGATGCGGTGCAAGAAACCGTGAATGGAACATGTTTACAGTTAAGATATGTCAGCGGCGTGATATCACCCGCCACACATGACCGGCAAAAAGTATATTGCGGAGCTAAAATGCCGCATTATGGGACGGCCATGAGAAAGAGAGAGAGAGAGAGAGAGAGAAAAATAGCCTCGTGAACGCCTCTTAAATTTGATATGAGGCGCGCGAGACATTCTTTTTCCTGCTCGTTAGTTTTTTGTTTTTTTTTTTTAATTACAATAAATTTTTTTCCTTCTTTTTTTTAAAAAAATATTGTGCATGCCTGCAAACATTTAAAGCAAATTTAATCATGAATTGTCTTCAATATAATATCATTTTTTTTATATATATTATATTATTATTATTTTTTTATATATTATATATTTTTTATAAATTTTATATATTTTTTTATTTATATATATTATATCAAAATTTTGACATCCCAATAAAATTTTGACGTAAGCATCACAGTAAAATTTGAACATAAAATTAAAGAGACAT
>JBCEZV010000022.1:1432084-1454003 GCA_039654365.1 Cataglyphis livida
ATATATAATGATACTCTAAATATATTCTCGAATTGAGACGATGTCGTAGAAGTTAATACATCTGTATATTATATGATGTATTTAATATTTTCTCATTCATAAATAAGCTTCCTTCGATTTTTTAATGAAGGAAACAGTTTGATCTTTGCACGATCTCAACATTCACGATCAAAGACTTTTAAACAGTTTAGAGAATTAAGTGAATATATAATCTCATTTCGATATATATTCTTAAATACAAGAAGCAAATATATTATACTCTATGCACAAGGTCTCGCGGAATTTTATCTGCGATATGAAAAGAAACAAATTTTTTTTGTAATTCTATATATAATAAGAATATATAAACTTATCGTTACCTTTATTCTGTCAAATTAAAATATTATACAGTATTTTAACTATGTTTGGGTTAATTAATATTATTATATTAATATATATATACATATATTTAATTTTAATAATTATATTAATATATAATATTAATTTATTTATACGCGGGAATTAAAAGAAACATGTTGATGTGGCCAGGAGCCGGAAATTTAACTCAGTTAACATAAGTCATTTATTATAGAAAGATGAGTTAAATACAGAATGATTATATGTATTAAAAATATCGAGATTACTCGAAATAATCGCTGCCAATATATTTTTAAATTATTAAATAGGTAAAAAAATCGAACCATCCTGTCCCAATCAAGAAAGAATAATTCTTTTAATAATTCTTAAAAAATAATTCTTTTAATAATTCTATTCTATACTATTTTTCTCTTTTACTAAAATTAAATATTGAAAATAAGCGATTTATATTAATGTATCCTAATAAAATTCACGATTGTGGATCAGGCAATCTTTTGGTTAAATAAATTTTGTCAATGATACTAAATTATCATATTAAAGTATTAATTTATTTATCGACTTCGATGACGATAGTCTAACTCTCGCCCTTATTCGGCGAAATTTGTACATAACGAACAATGTAATCGCAACCGGTTTTAAGTCTCGATCGCTTTTACTAGTCTAGTCGGGGTAGAATTTAGTACATATATATCGCGTTTTTTGGGAGAAAAAGTGCCGTTAATCGCGCGAGACGAATATCTAATGTATTACAATGGATCGAGATAATTAACGCGTGATGAATATATATATATATATATGTGCGTGCGTGTGTGTGTGTGTGTGCACGAAAAAGATTAATGACGTAACAAGCAGTTGCCTTAATTAAATTATTTCAAGTTATGTCGAACAAGCGTATCGACGATGTATTTATCGATTATTTGCGATCGCGCAAAAACACAGAAATAACTTTGCAAATGTAACTTATTAGGTCTTAAGCTGGAAAAGTGTTTTGTACTTTGCTCAGAATAAACAAAAATATTTCGTGAATGTTTCAGGTACATTCCCTTTTTAATTATATTACTTAATTAATAAGAATCCAAAATAAATGTGAAAACAAATCTTTTTGGCCCATAAGTGAATTTTTGATTATTATTTTAAACAATGTATGTATGTCAATATATTACAAAAAAAATTTACTTTTGTGTATTAAAAATATATTTAGGAATGTTATAAGGATATATTCAAAAAAGCAGATATAAGTGCATATAGTCAATTCTTTTTTTATCAAAACCTCAAAACTCCATATAAAAATATTAAATTTTTATAGCGTAATAAAATCAGCGTCATCAATAATTATATAAACATCTGATTACGAAACATTTTATATTTTGGGAATGTATTCTTCGCTCACATAAATTTCGCAAATTTAGATAAAATAAAAAAAATAAATAATATTCATTAACACTCACCCTACATCCCACCTTTTGAATTGCGGCCGTTGCACCGACGTTCAAAAGAAGCTGCTTTCTCTGAAACATATTTCGTCATATTGATGTTGTGCAGTCAAAATTAAACACGAAAGTTTTAATCAAAATCAATCAGAAGATTATCTACTTACGTATATCACTGCACGATGAATATAATCCGCCAAAATTCCGTAAATTATCGAACCGAACGAGCGATAAACGACCGAGTGATTTTTCGTCTACCGTTGATAATCGCGTGAAGTTAGCGGAAATTAATTCACCGCGCGAGTCGAGACAGACAACGGCTAAATGTGATTGGTCAATTTAAAGCTCATGAAATTTTTATTATTTAAATTTTCGAGACAATTTCTAATTTTGTTGTATAAAAAAAATATACTTGTGAGATAAACAAAAACTATTACTTAAGATAATGAACCACAAGGACTTATTATTTAAATTTTTTAGATAATTTCTAACTTTTTTGGTATAAAAAATACTTGTAAAATAAACAAAAAAATTAATAACGAAATGTTACGGAAAATATATATTCTCAATTGTTTACATTAATCATTCAATATTTTAACAGTAACAAATAATCTTTTTTTTAAAACGAAAGAGCTGGCATAATATAATAATAAAATAACAGGTGTATTAATCATTCAAGCACATCAAATTTAATGATAAATATTGATGCTTTCTACAGTAAACAAAAAAAAATATTCTCGAACAGTTTTGACAGTCAAGTTTTCTTTTCATGACTTAATATTATTGCAGAGCAGGATTTATTTTATTTTTATTTTACATTTGTAAATATATATATATGCAAATTTAAATTACGTTAAAGTACATAAAGAATTGTGCAGATTTGATAAACAAAATTGTGTTTGATACTGCGCATTAGCAAAAGCATGACAAGAATGTAGTAAAAAACAATAATGCTCTTGAAATTTCTAAAGTTTTGACAGATTCCCATCTTTTTGCAATAGTTATTATGTACACATATATTCTATTTAAAAATTAAATAACTAAAATAATATATATCACATTATAGTTAAGAGAGAGAAATATATGGCATTATATTTTTATACAAAAATATATATGCACACATTTAAAGAAATAATCTTAATATTTAGAAATAATCTTTCATACTTTTATGTTGTCTATTTAATAAAAAGAAAAAATTCTATACACTATATAAAAACATACTACATATTACCTGCTTTTCTTAATATATATTAATAACATCTCTAAATATTTGCAATACACAAAAGTAAGTTCTTTTTTTGATGTATTAACATATATACATTGTTCAAAATAATAATAAAAATTGACTTATAGACCAAAAAACTTTCTAACTTTTATGTCTCTATTTTCAAACTATTTTTTTTCTGTTTTTTTTTTCTATATAT
This sequence comes from Cataglyphis livida, assembly GCA_039654365.1. Taxonomy (NCBI): domain Eukaryota; kingdom Metazoa; phylum Arthropoda; class Insecta; order Hymenoptera; family Formicidae; genus Cataglyphis; species Cataglyphis livida. Next base: position 1,435,296 of record JBCEZV010000022.1, read on the forward strand.
TCTAATAAAATCTCTGACTATTTGTAACAAACAAAACTAAATTCTTTCTGTGTTAAATGTTAGAGTTACTCAAAACAGTAACAGAGTCACTTTTTTCAGACAATTCTGATTGAACTAAATCAATAGCACAATCAATAAAAAATTATTTAAACTGAACTTACATAAACTATATCTATTAAAAATTAAAATATTTTATACTAACAAAAAAATTTTGAAGCTTTGTGCCTATTATATAAATAGATATTATATCGATATTCTAAAAAAGTGATTTCTTAACTGTTTTGATATGTTGAAAAAACACATAATTGATACCAATTGGTTATCTAATATCAATATTATCTAATATCAATAACGTCAGTTGATTCTATTTTTATAAAATATTTATGCACTTTTTCCTTTTTTTCTTTTATAAGTTATATATATATACACTAGACAATTGTATATCGGATATTATTTTACATTGCGCCATGTAATTTTTTTCATTTGATTGAATTCTGTGATCCAATCAGAGGAAAGATCTGCGTAATTGTGCCAATTCCCTTAGTACGTCCCTCTCGGAACAAGAGTTGCATTGAGACATGAAGATATTCTGGATGGCTAACAAATCTAAATAATACAGAAGCGGTGTCATTTGTCTGCAGTCCCCTATCTTTCGCATCCATTATCCCTTCAATGACACAAGTCTGCCTCACGTTACCCACGTGTACTGTCGTTTGAAAACCGGGGAATATCGCGGTGGCATGATATAATATTAATACAGTTGCCTGAAACATAGTATTTACAATATTTAAATTTTGCATTTAAATATAGAAATCGGATCGTAAACTGACCAGCTTGAATATTCCTAGTCTTAGTAAACCATTGTCCATTGTTTATAAAAACATTGATAATATTAATATATTAATAACATCAAGAAAAACAAGAATTTAGATAGCGTTATACTAACATAGTTTATATCACAAACAAGCTTTGCCACACACCTGAAAAAACAGTGTTGCGTGCGGTCGATCACGTGGAGAAACTAAAACCATTCCCGGACGAAGATGTGGTAAGGGAGGACTACGATTCGTCGGTGGCGCTAGCGTTAAACTGGCGCTTTGCGACGCTCTAACTAAACAGCACGGAGCTTTATTACGATGTAAACTAACTACTCTCACTGGGCTAAATTCTCCATCTGGCAAAGGTCCCACTAATAAACGAGTTCCCGGTGCAATCGCCCCTTTAACGAGTAATCCTCCTAAAACTGGTTGTGTCAAACCTGCTACCCTATATACAGTAAAATAAAAAAGTCACTTGTGTAATACTTATAAAAAAATTTATAGAAAAACTGCGTTAAACACTCGACACATTAAAAATATATCTAAAAAGCATAATGATTTGTAAAATATCGAAGATTCATATATAAAATTGATTAGTCATAAAGTCTAAAGATTGTAGAGATCTTTACCCACATACCTAAACGTTTCGTCAATTTGAAATAGACACGATTCCGAATCGGAATCGATTGAATTCATCTCGTAAGGTGCCAAATTTTTTATAAACGCCGTTAATCCCTCAAGACCCTCACCAGTAACACAACTGACACTGAATACTGGTATCACATCAGATGTATAATCCCATGACGGTATGTCATTATTACTAAACAATATTAATTGCTTAGGATATCCCAGCGTCATCATAGCATTCTCAAGTTGAATTAAAGTCTCAGACATATCGCAGAATCCTAAATCGATTTTATTCACGACGATAAAAAATGGAAGTTTTAATGCTAAACAGAGAACCATGTGTTCTTGCGACGCTTCGTTTAGAGGCGGCGCTACGACTAGCATAACATGATGTGGCGAATATCCTAAGGAAGTAAAATGTCTATTTTCAAATATATATTATATATTATATTGTTTAATAATTTAAATTTTCTTATTATAGGGGAAAAACACATATCTAAATTATTCGTTATAATATACAAAATGTATCATGCAATTAGGAATTTAAAAATTACCTGTAAGTCCGAGTACCGTCGTCCTCAAATATTTTCGATGTCCAGCTAAATCGATGAACGTAACGACTTTCGAAGCGTGTTCGCATATCTCTTCGGCTGTAGCCATTTCGGCATAGTTCAAGATGTGACCCGTACTATCGAATCCGATGATCTCGTGCGATATCGAGGATGTACGACCCGTTTTTATCTCATGCAGATGACGCAGCATATTGAGCCTCGCTCTACCTCTACCATTATCCAATTCACCCTGCGTCAGTACTCCTATGCACACATTGAGTTTATATTATATTTATTATCGTTATTGTTATTTGTACATGTTATTTATATAATCTTTGTAATCGTGATCTCAATGATTTCATACATAAAATAAATAGCAGACAATTAAGTAGCAGAGTGTAGTGTAGACTGTCAGTGTCTCTACCTTAAATATCCTCTGCAAATTCTCTCACCTAAGAGAGTTGACTTTCCAGCATCTTGCGCACCGATAACAGCCAGTCTCAGATCTACGATACTATCCTGGTCCTCTCTATCATCCTTCCGTAATTTTTTTACTAATACTTCAGCAACCTTCTTTTCCTCCTTATTAATATTATTATTCCTATTTTGAGATGTCAAAGTTTTATTTGTGGAACTCGTGATTGCACGCTCGCGTAATATCCTTATATTAGCACCCAGTCTGGAAGCCATATCTTTCAAAGTCTTTAGGGATGCTTTCATTTCCTCTTTTGTTAAACCTGCCAATTTTCCATTATCCTCCACTCCTATATATTAAACACATTAAAAAATTAACAGAGAGAAAAACAATGCAAAACAATAGGAATTATATAGTTATTTGTACCAATTTGATAAATTGCTTCTCCATGTCCCTCTCTTAGCCTCCATTTCATCTGAGTAACAAGATGTTCAAAACGTTGACTAGATGGATTTATTAATTTTAATTTGTATTCTATGTTTCCTTGTTCAGGTTCTGGTGGCAGACAGTCCTCTTGATCTTCATCAGTACTAGAAGTCTCGCAATCCGACAATCCGTTTCCATTATTTTCAAAATCATTCCACTGCCTTTTCCTTATATCTTTATCATTTTGTGGGTTAAAAAGTTGTAAAAACGATTCCATATCTGTAATTATTAATTGTTAAAATTGTTATAAAATATTATTTTTTATTGTAAATTATTTTAAAATTTAATTAACTTTGAAAAAAAATTAATATCTTTGTTCATAACTGTTATAAATATTTTATAAGAATAAGAATAAAAATATTTCTTTTTTTATACATTTAAAATTTTATTATAAATATAAAATTTCTACAAGATATATTAAGATGAAAATAATATAATTGTCAATAAAATATGAAATAAGAATCTTATAATGTAACATCATATAGAAGAAAGATTGCATCATATTATATACATAACTCAGTTTTAATTTTAACGACATTTTCTGACTTACTTGCAATTGTATTTTTAAATAAAAATATCACGAATGATTAAAGAAATTACTATTAAAAGAAAATTTAACTTAGATTTTAGCAGAAGAACAGAATTCTTATAATTTTTGCAACAAAAAAATTTTTATTTTTTGAAGAGATGATGCAATTTCTGCAAATGTAAAAATCTATTGTCATTTCTTTCAGATAGATTTTCCGCACAAAGAAAATGTGCATAATTAGTTTTTTATATACTTATTAAACTTATCAGCAAAAAAATTGTGTTAAATGTGATTTATTATATACACTGAAAATTCTTTTTTTAAACTCTCTTTTTCGGGAAACTCGTATATATTCGAAACTTACTCGTATATACGTATATATTCCCGTCGAAAGATTTGACAAATGTGGATACGTGTTATGTTATGACACATTGCGTTATAGCATAGCAAATAATGCCAATGTCAATGCTGATAAGATACAAAAAAAAGATAATATCTTAAGACGCATGCTTATTAATTTTGTGAAAGAAAATCGACATGACAGATTAAATTGATCAGCCGTATTAACGAACAGCTGTTTTGAAAGTAAAAGTGACAGCGTGAAGAGAAAAAGTGAGAGGATTCGCGCCAGAATATTTTTAGCACTTCTCAACGAGATAAACATATACTCACTGCATCTTTCAAATTACGTCTTTCCTTCAAAAATTTAGATAGTCTTGTAGTAACTGTATACCGAAGTCAACTATTTCGTCACAATTGCAAGACATAATAAACGTGACCGTACTATGATTTTCTTCTTTTTCTCCGTGTGCAAATTAGGTCACGACCTGTCTGTCATTTTTCTAACCATCATGAACGAGGTGAAACTTAGAAAAGAAATCCATTTTGCAAAATAGCAAGTTACTTTCTAAAAAGTGTGTTCCTTTTTATGTCAAGTGTTTAGTGTAGGAATAAAAAGGAACAGAATTTTTAGATAGGTTTACTCTTCGCAAAGCGAGTTTCTGTCTTAAATTTCACATTATTCATGGTCGTTAGACAACTCATTGTTCAAGAGCCAATTTCACCACCTTCGGTTAGATTAACCGATGGCAGGATTGCAACTGAAATGATAAGAATGCTTGGTTTTCATTCACCTCTATTTTCTGTTGCCACTCTGCTGATTTTAATCGTCGGTTAAATTAACCGAAGGTGGTGAAATTGGCCCTTAAAAAACAATTATTATGCGGCTGCTTATTGCTTGAGATAATTGCGCCTATTGAATATTGTATTGTTTAATTAATGACAAATATTTCTTTTTATAGAGTATCGATATTTATCATAAACATGATAAGAAAAGGTATTGAACGGAATCTTTAAAAACTGCAGTCCGTAAATGGATATAAGTAGTATAAGATAACATTTGTAAAGCCCTTGTTTGAACGTGAATGCTGCGTTTGAGAAGAGCTTCAAACAAGAACCTTGATCTTATCTTGAGTTTCACAAACAGCGTCCTTCCCTCTGAAGTACCAGATTCCTCTACTTGTTTTAATATCTTTTGCAAATTTGTAACATATCAATATTATATCATTGATATATCATGTTTGTGTACTTATTTTTTCTCTAATTAGGCTTTTTAAAACTTGTTAAGCCTAAAGAATTTTATTAATCCAAGATTTAGAATTTAGAAAAAAATAAAAGAACAATAAATTAAAATCAGAATGATATATACAAATATGTAATAAAAACTTCATTTTTTATTTTAGAAACAGTTCTTTATGAAAATTTATTGGTTGTCTCATTCACATGTATTGATGAAGAAACTTGGAAGAGAGAATTGCATCGCAATAGTTGTTAGTGTTATTACTGACAACACTAGAATCTTCAAGCAATTTCAAAATTGATGGTAAGTATTTGTACACAATGTTTATTATTGTGGAAATTATTTTGTACAGTAATATATTATTATTATTAAATATGCAAAGCAATTTTTTTTTCCTTTTTATTTTATCCAAAATAAAAATTATGGCCAAAAAATAAACATTATCTTAATCTTTATACTTTATTTATTTATTTATTTTTTATTATACATAGAATTTTTATTGCTATTTATCATTAATCTTTCTCTTTGATATTACATATTACATATTACATATTGTTATGTATTAAATTTTATCTATAATCTTGCAATTAAAAATTACTTTTTGTTAATAAATTAATTTATTAGATTTTTTATTTTACTTTTTAGAGATAATTACGTTGCCGTATCATCTTGATGCTCTTCCAATTCCTCGAGTTTTTCTTCGTCATCTGATTGCGTATCCTCTACAGCAGTAACATCTGGGAAATATAATTTGGATTCTTCGATAGCCTTCTCCGGATTTTCACTTATATGATAAGGTCCAATTCCAGCGAAAGCCAGAAATGCTTCGCAACCTTTTTTTCTCACTGTGCAGACGAATATTTCATAACTGTGAATGAAAATGAAATAATTTAATACTCAGGTAAAATAAATTTTTCCTATCATAGATGTAAAAAATTCAATGCAAATATATACATATCTTTTTCAGAATTTAAAGAAATTATTTAAAAATATTTAAAAATTGAAAAATTGTGTTAAAGATATGAAAGTTAAAGAACATTACAAATATTATCTACAAAAGTATTATCTATTTTAGAAATAGATATGATTTAAGTAAATCTGAATGATATAGTATGTTGTCCACAGTATTTAAAGAAGAAAAACACAATTAGATTATAAGATTAATTTTTTTAAGTTCTGAAAAAATGGATTACATTTCATCATTGAATCATTGAACTTTTAATTTTAAATATATACAATAAAAGGGAATACCCTGTTTTCTCTTCTGTGTTCATTTCAAATGCCTCTATACTTTTGGCGATTATCTTAGCCTCAGGAGGTTTATCAAATTCAAATATACCAAAATTGATGACCTCATCGTCGAACATGTCCAGCACCATTTTTAAATCATTTTTGCGAGTATAGTCATATTTGAAGACGGTTATCGGCACTTTTGTCATTTTATCCTCATACTATGAAAGTATAATACAAACTAAATTATAATACAAACTAAAAAAAACTATAAAATTTTTGTAAAATATACTTTACACTTACCGGATATGTTGTGTTAGTATAAACGTTGAATATAGTACGAAAAACAATTGCCTTGTTTCTAGGATTTGGAGGTGTCCAAACAAAAGGAAATTTTGTAGTTTCCTTGTCAGGAACTTCAAAAGCCGGGCGATGTTTTCCGGCATAACTATATAAAGTAAAGATTAATTTTAAAAACATAAATTATTGCAATATTAATTGCAACTTTTACTAACAATTTTCAATAGTTTTATCATCAGTATTGCTTTGTCGATATATATTGTGGTGTGACTTTTCCAATTAATTCTTTGTGTTATAAATGCATCAGAGGAAATAAATCGCATACCAATCTTCATTTAAACAGTCGTCTGTTTCCGGTAATGTTGGTTCATTGAACAGAATACTGCACAAATAATTATGAACTTCGAGATCTTTTCTCCCTTCAACAATTTTCAATCGCATAAACATACATTTGCCATCAAAGAGTAATTGTTTAGCAGCTTCCGAAAAGCTATATGTGGACTGCATGTTAAAAAATAAAATATGGTATAATAAAATATTTTTAACAATGAACAGCTGAATAATGAGAGTCTGTTATAGTATAAGAAAATAAAAATACTTCATCGAGCATCTGTTGGAGCAAATCCTCATTCAATCGTTTGCGTATTTCTTGTTCTACAGTATAATTTTCTGGTAATAATTCTTCAACTAATTCCACATATGGTGGACTCATCCTCTTATCTCTTCTATGTCCTTCTTCGTCTTTGAATATCCAAGGAAATAGCAACAGACAAGTCTCATTGCACAATGATGTGGTCAGATGCAGCATCTCCGCTTCATATCTCGCTTTAACTTCAGCTTCTATATAACGATATTTTTGCTATATCAGTTAATAAGAATAATTTTTGGTATATAATCGAATTTTGCTTCGAGTAGAAGTTGATTTATTTAATGCTTATGGTTAATAATATATGGATAATAATATATTTTACCTTTCCGAGATTTTCTTGCTATTTCCTTGGCTATTCTTGCTTCTTCCTGCATTCTCACTCGTGTTACTTCTTCTGGACTCATCTCGGAAACCTCTATCGAGAATCTGCAAATTTAGCATAATGAGTGCAAACATAAATAACGAATTTATATTTTGCAATATTATATCATGCGAGTAGAATATCATAGAATTCTTGATTGATATTTAAATAAATTGTTTAATTGATATTAAATCAATTTTTTTAATAAATTGAAATATCATTAGCATTTCAAGTTTATAACTAATTAATGTGCAAGAATTTGGGGAGTTTGGACAATTTTTGAGGAAAATCGTTGATTTTCAGCTTACTCGTGCTCGCCCCCGTTTTGAACCCTTTCGAGCTCGGTCGTCAGCATTTTCACAAACTGCGGGCAATGCGCTCCAAACATTAAATTGATCATTCGTCCTTCCTGCCAGAAAATAGGATTCAATTGTAATAATTGTTTCTAGCGCGAATTATTTTTACAGGATAATTACATGAATAAACATCCATATAGGTTCGCTCTTTCCTTGAAATCTTTTTAAATCGGTGACGTGATCGCAATTTGCCTGAAAACGATAAAAGAGGATAACATGTTAAAAATATTTTTATATAATTGATATTTATATGTTGGAGATTAATTAAAAGAAAAATAATTTCTGTAGGATAAATATATTATTTTTATATGAATAGCATATTTTAATCTTGTGCTATTAAATAAAATTTTTATTCATTTATATGATATTTAATAATAATTCTTTTTATATCACGTTTTCTGATAATTACCATAGCATAACTCAATGCGTCGCCTCCAATTTCCATCTTTATCTTTTTCAGAATGCTTACCATTCCTGTGCAAGGACCACTCCAATCCGAGTACACGTCTACAACTAAACAAGGATGTTAAATCAAAAATACCTCTTTATAACAATATAATCAAAAAGATATTTCTATATTCATACGAGATAAAAATTACTCGCCTACTAAACCCTTTCGTGTCAATACCTTCGCCCATTCTTCGTCATTAAGAATTTCTGTTTGCAATGCCGCAGGTGCCACCTTCTTCGCCATTCTTCTCGTCGTTTTCGTTCCACCCTAAGATAAAAAATTTATTATATTAATCAAAAAATTATACATTTTGAAGATAATCTTTGTAACAGTTCCAATGTTTTTAAACATTGGAAAGAATCCAAAAGCCATCTAAAAGACATCCAAGATATCTTTCAGATGTTTCTTCAATGATTTTTGAATTTTTACATTGTTTGAAATTATCGTAATTTTATTGCAATTATATTGTAATTATCATATTTTATAGACGTTCTCGATTTCCACCGTACCCTTTTACGCAACATCTTCGAAGATGGAAAAATATTAATCTCACAGATCGCGATTACGAAACTCTCTAATTCTCTTCGCCCAAGAACTTCGATATCGGATTGATTGATCTAACTTCGGCAAAGTGGAGAGAAGTACTGCTTTAATCATGTATTTTCTGCTCGTTTACATAGGCTTGGCTTTCAGGTTTACTTTGGGCCACACGGGGACATCGGCGACATTGTAGGCACGCGATATAATATAATGATTAATGAGCTTGTGATACAAATACACGCAGAGGTAATTACGGAGCAGAAAAATGAGGGTTTTGCGAAGTAAGTTGCTCTATATAATAGCCTGTCACAAGACATTAACCCGGATATGTCTCGAGAAAGAAACCTCTTTAACAAAGGAACGATAGCAACGTTTAGAATTGAAAGCCTCTTGGTTTAATATTTTCTCCACTGTTTTTCATTTAATAATGAGAGCAGATTTCTTTTCTTTCGATTAATACAATTACATTTTAATATTTAATATTTAAATATCACATTATACTCATAGATTTGTTATTTTTATATATTAACATAAATTATGGAAATGTTGGTATAGATACATACAAATATTATGCTAAATTATTACATAATAATTATTTATTGTTTTAATTATAAAATCTATTACATTAAAATAGAATATAAAAATTATAACAAAGATTATTTTAAAATTTTTATATATATATATGTAAATTAAAAAATTACTATATTTTAACATATAATATTAATATTTATATACACATTATTAATATATGAATTAATATACAAAATATCAACAATATATATGTAAAAAATTACATATAAAATCATTCTAACTTCCCAGGTGCTAAAACAGTCAAGAACAAAATCATCATTGTCATTATCTTGGATAAAACTTTACAATTTTATTAAAAAAAAAAAACATTGATTTGTATAATATAAAAATAATTATTATATATATATATATATATATATATTTATTTATTTAATTTACCGATTGAGATAAATTGACACAGTTCTGTTTTGTCGCGTTTTTAAACAGCTTTGTAAGAAATTGATTGCGTGTCACGGTCGATTTTTCCTTGGCAATTAGAACAGTACTCGTTTAACAATTAAAGCGAGACTCACGCATCGATATGTAACCACTATCTTTGTTGATTTTGTACCTGCTTGGTTACTATGTAACTATATATTACACGTAGGATTCAATAATGAATTCAATTTCTATATATGTATATCTAGAATATTCAAAAAATATGTTTTGGAAAAATAGATGATGAAAGATGTGCTCCCATAAAATCATTGCTAATGATATTCTTTCTTTTGAATAATATATGAAATAAATGCTATATATTGTATATGCATATAAATAATAATTATAATTATTATATACAATCACAAATAATTATTATATATAATTATATAATGTATATATATTTTTTTTTATATTATAATATATTATTAATATAATAATATAATATTATTATAATTATTATTAGTCATAATTATTATGTGCAATCAAGTTTGTATATACAATTAATAAATAATTTTAAGAAATAATAGCTAAATATTTAGAAATCGTAATTCATGGAAATGTTTTTATCATTAGAGTATACATAGTTTCATCTCTTTCATCGCTAGATGGCATCTACATTATATTTTAAATGCGCATGTGATATATATATATATATATATATATTCGGGGCATTTCCAAGCTCAGCTCTCATTTTTCATCTTTTTCGATTAATTTTGAATGAATTATTCGACAATATCGCAAATTACAGTTTACAATATCAGATATCCAAATGCTCAAAACATAAACTGTAATCATCGAATCATTCTTTGAATCATCGAATACGGTAACCATTAAAAAATAATTTATTATTAAAGTTGATAGAAGTTGAAGGTGTCATTGGATTTATTAATTAAAGTTCACTATTATCAAAAATAATACGTTATTATTTATGATAATTGTTACGAATGCGTAGATTTAGTATTTTGGAGGTTAGGTTCTTTTACGCGCGTGAATGCATAACAGCTGATCACGTGACAATGGGATCGATGTTTAAATTTCGATGTATTTATAAACGACAAATTCGCTAAAAATTAAACGTGCAATTTTTTGCATAAATATAAATGAAAGACAAAGAGTTTAGATTTTAATACGAATATAAATTTTATAATAAACATATGTCTTATATTACAGGGATATACATGTGACAAAAACTTTACGAATTTTGACAAACGATTATAAACGATTAGAGTTTTATAAACATGTTTGGAAAAGAAGCTATCAAACTGATAACAGAGCTCGATATGTATGAAGATATCCGACCGTTTAATGTAAGTATTATACGAATGTTATTTAATTGTATACGAATTAACATTTTAATTGTAAGTATAGTCATATAATTATAAAGTTTTTCCAATTTTCAGGAGCAGATAATGCGACAAGTTTTTGAAGAGATGCAAACTCTTTACGAGGCCAATCTGGTGGACAGGTATATTATATTATACTTTAATCAAAACTATTTTACAACTTAAAAAGATTAATATAAAAAATAAAAGCCTAAATTATTGTATAATCATGTAGTATTATAATAACAAAATATAATAAATTTAAGAAAGTAATATCTATGCTTATCCTATTATATATAGCAATCAAAATGAATTTCATTAAAGATTAGATGTTAATTTCTTGACAAGTTTTTTTTAGCTTCCCATAAATGCCTTAAACTTTCTATAAATGTTTCAGTAACACTATACAGAATGAAGGAAATAATGAATTATTACCATCAGTGCACTTCCGCCATACAGCTCTGCTCAGAAACAAAAGATGTGTTTTGGCATATCTGTATCATCGGATTAGGCGTTTACGGCAGATGCGTTGGGAATTAGGCAGCATTTTGCCTACTGAAATAACAGCCAACTTGTTGAATGCAGAAATGCAATGGTTTCAAAATTACAACAAGTCTCTGGCTACTTATATGAGATCAATTGGAGATGATTATGGACTGAATCTGACTGTGAACATGAGTCCTCCAAAGACACTCTATGTCGAAGTAAGTATCTATAATGTAAGGCAGCGCAACACATATATAATATAACAAACTGTGTAAAAATATTATTTTACTCATTTCCTGAACTTTCTTTTCTCTGTATAATTATTTCTATATCTATGTTTCTATCTATATTTTTATATATTACATGTTATTTTTATGAATTTTCCAGTTATTATTAATATATATATTTTATTCTATCTCAATAAATATATACTCAATGTTTCATAATGTTATATATGTACACTATTCAAAAAAATAGTTCTTCTGAATTATTTTTAAGTTGATTTTGATTATTAAATATCTTATAATATTTAATATATGAAAAAAATTAACAATATATCTTTCTACATATCTCTTTTTCTTTAAGATTTTCTTGAAAAAAAGCTTTAAAATATTTTGTTAAAAAAATATAAGAGATATCTATTATGGACTAGATGAATATTTTTAAGGGCATAAGCTGTGTTTTGAAAGACATTAACATATTTAAAACTTTTAAAATCTCAACAGAAAGAGGAAAATAAAATTTATAATTAGCTTTCTGTCGATAATAATCAAATATAATTTCTCTTTTAGGTGAAATGCTTAACTGATTTTGGAAAGCTGGAACTCGAGGACGGCGAGATTATTACGCTCAAAAAGAATACATATCATCTGTTACCAAGAGCTACATGTGAGCCACTTATCAGACAAGGTATACTCGAACATTATAACGCATGATGATAATTGCATTGTGATAAATTAAAGAGAATTGTCATTTTCCTATTACTTTTATTAAATTTTTATATTACTTTTACACTTAAATCGTCATGCACTGGATGCCTTATACATTTCGACAATAAAGAATTTATTTTTATTTTATTTATTTTATTTTATTGTCTATTCAACTGCCGATAATTATATCATGCACCTTTTAAAAATATTTCTATATATGTATTTGTTTTTAATATTAAACATGATTAGTTTTCAATTTGATTATATTCAACATTGCTATAACTTATAGATTTATTAACAACAGATAGATTATAAATTCAAATTTCAGATTTTTCTTGTGTTTCTATGTCTCTAAGTTTTTTTTCCAGTTTTTTTCTATTATGCTTTAATCTTAAAAATAATTTTTATTGTTATCGCGCATATCAAATGTGACATATAAAATAATATATCAAAGTAAATACAATTCCGTTATTAAAGTGTCAACTCTTAATGATAGCTTTTATCAATACATTATTTATTTTTATCATTTATCACAACTTTACAATCTTATGCATTGTTACATTTAAATCCCTAATTTAAACTATTAAAGCAAAATCTATTTTAAAATCTATTTTAATTCAAGAATATAGTTTTGTTACTTATTTAAATATTGCTATTTAATTTTTAAAGTCATATTATATAATTAATAATTGCTATTAATACTAAATCTTGAAATAATGCAAGGAAAAATCTACACATGTATATGAAATACGGCAAACAACAGCGAACCAATATTTATCCGAGATTAGTCTGATTAGTAAGACGCAGCCTCAGTGCAGCTTCAGTGATGGTAAGAATGTAACGTCTCCTCTTCGTCACATCAACGAATCCTCAAACTCTTAAAATAAAGGCGTAAGAATCTTTCTTCCTCTCTTTATTTATCTTTTTCTCCTCTTTTATCTATCACGATTTTTTAAAATGAATTTGCAGATATATTATAAACATAGCACGACATAAACAGGAGACAAACAGTTTGGAAGTTAACAACATAATATATGCATACGATATTCCACGTATAATTTCTTAATTTTAAAAATTTTACAATTTTTTTTCTCAGTGAAGACCGGTAACAGTCGACATCTATCTCGCGCAATCACTATATTCAAGTTTTTCCTTCTCCTAGTTATGAAATACAGACAAGGCAATGTGAATTTCCTGCAGTGAACTGGAAGAAAACATCGATCGAGGGCAGCATAAAAAGTTCAGTTTTCTACAAGTTTGACTTAGAACGCCGTTCGTCAATATTTGGCAACGATAGATAACCATTCAACCCTTTAAGATTCATTGTTTGGAGAATTGACGAAACTGTAAGTGTCAGATTTTAAAAGTTATTTCATTATTAGCAAATGTGCGCGTTTTCTTGCAAATAATATTTTTATACAGAGTATTATATGCAAGATTGAAGAGTTTAAAGCATGTAATAAAGAGGCAAGGGTCAATAATTTGTAAAATTTATTAATTATTTATTTAAAATTGATTTTAAAATTGAATTTATTTATTATTCATTTATAAATTGTATTAATTTTTTTTCTTTCTTTCTCTAAATCCTTCGATTAGAAAACTAGAATTATATGTATAGTTAACTCAGCAGCATAAGAAAACTTTAGAAAAGAGAGCGATTATTAATTTAAATAAAAAGTAATTGAGCTTAAATTTAGAAATCAATTTAGGATTTTAATTTTAGGATTCAAATAATTTTTTATTTATGATACATAATCTAGGAACGACGCTTGCGTGATCCACGAATTTGCGGGAAAATATCAATACAGAATAAACGTTAGTTTAACGCGACAGTTATATGACATATCATAAACAATGTCGCGGAAAATACTATTTTCCAGATATTTATCTATCATTAAAGTAATTATAGCTTTGTTTTTTGCAAATTTTTATTTGCATAGAATCCTTTAATTAGCGGTTAATAGCTTATGCAAGCATTAAGTTGTGCTAAGGAATATTGAAGACACAAGAAAACAAAGTATATTAGAAAAAAGCACCAGAATTAGGTTCAAATGGCAAAGGAAGGATGCATTCATCCATACGCTTCGCCATTCTTGAGTCAGCGTACTTCCCCAACTCTGTTGTGTAGCTGTAAAACAGTGGTATCTGTCGCGATACGAATTTAAAAGTATTACCTTTCTTTCTGTTTTATATAATCGTGACTTTAATCTTTTTTTTTTTTTTTTTTTTGTAAACATGAGTCCATAATTTTCCAAGATTGAGATAACATACGTGTAAACGTTTAAATGTTTCCGATCAGAAAATAATACAATTTTGTGTGTATGCAACATTATTCAAATACCTTTACATACATATAAAATAAATTTATATTAATATATATTATAATATATATATTAATATATATTTTCTACACACAAGTCAATATAAATTATTAATTATAATATAAATTATTATATTGTTCGAATAATAATAATAAAAATTAATAATTCATAATAATAAGTAATAATTTATATTAATTATAATGTAACACGAAAAATTCTTACTAGAATCTCAATGATTCGCTTGTCATGAGTATGTGTGCAAGTATCATTGCTTTAAGAAAGTCATGTTTCATGAGGCACTTATCAATGAATATTGGAACAATATTTGTATGTAAATATAAATGTGCACGTGATTTTGCGATAGTATACGTTGCGTGTGATAAGCAATACCGCTTGCAAAATCATGCATGCAATTTTGCACGCAAATACAATCGAAAAATAACGTCATATCGTGTATATAGTTATCGCGTCTAACAATATCATATAAAATTATTTTTTTCTATTGTTTTGCTCTTTTAATAATATTCTTTCAAATGTTTATGTTGAAACACATGACATTACGAGTACTCATAATTTTCTCATAATTCTCTCTATAAGTGTATTTAAAAATCTATGCATACAGACAAACTTGCATAGCTTTCGCATAATGCATATTTATAAATCGACTAATCATGTGTTTAATATAATGCAGCATCTTGTAGCATCTTTTAGACGTGATCAATCAATTCTGCACATATATAGGCTTACCTTGATAAACCTTATGCCTTAGATAATATAAAATCATTTTATCACATTTTTATTTTTGATTAATTTAAGTTAAGAGATATGCTTTGATTTAAGCATTTATTTTGCCATTAAACATATTTTTAGTTTTTATCAGAAATCATTTTAATTGTTCTCTTCTACAAAGATGTGCAAAAATTTTAAAAAGATTAATTAATATAATACATATATAATATATATATATATATATATATATAATATTTAATATATATTTAATATATAATGTATATATAATGTAATATATAATGTTAACATATAATAAATATTTAAATAAAATATATCTTTTTTGGAGATAGAAAGATATATTTATTGCTAATCGTAAAAAAATTTTAGAAATATTGGAGGGAGAGAAAATTGTATTTTTTTAAGACCATATATAGCTTAAGTGTTAAGATACGACATCAAAGATATACATATCGAGTAAATACAATGTTGAGATTATTTACACATTTTCTATCGTTATCGTAGGTTTTCCCCTGAGATAATCCGGACATTGACGTCGGTGATGTCCACCTGTATCTACAAGCACGTACGCCAAGAAATCTTCATCTTTATTCGTAATCGATTGACCGACTTAATGCATAGTGATATTAAATGATAGTAAGTAGAATGGATACTTTATCTATTGTATCTGTCAAAAAGTTTCGTTATTCGTTTACGTGTGCACAATCTGAATCTCTTGACTTGGGTGCGGAATCGATCTCTCACTCCTCGAAAGTAATTTTTCTTTCAAGACATTAATAGTTTTATGATTAAAAAAACGATTGAGAACAAAGAATTTTTTGCGAATAAATCTTTAGAAGTGCAAATCTACTACAAGTTTTTTAATCAATAAATCAAATTGTAAAAGTGTGTTATATTTTTTAAAAATATTACATCACTTTTTATTTTATTATAAATTTTAACAAGTAAAAATTATTATTTTAATAATATTTTGTTTTTGCAATTTTAGCAATCATGCAACACACTTATAACAAAAATTTGAAGACTCTCAACAGTTTTATCTTTCGAAGAAGATTCCCGTATACATATTTGGATTTTGCTGTCTAAAAAGTAACAGGTAACAATTGATTTATTTTCTTAACGATTTATTGTGCGGCCTCAATAATAATGGGAAAACCCATGTGGAATTTTTGCGGTGGAGAGCTCCTTTGTACGCATCGAGGTCGCATATTCGGCGGCGACGAATCGATTTCCCGGTATACGAACAGTAACGACCATGGAACGTTTACAGCTATGCATCGTCGCGGGGCCATTTCAGATAGGAAATGCCGGTGGAATTTCCGGTGAGTTCTTCGCGTCGAGCCGCTTTTACCGAGAGGTGCTACGAAGAAAGTAGCCCGACTGTCACATGCGGCGGCAAATGCGAAAGTTAACATCGATCATCGCGTAAATCTGTGTCGCCAGTCTGTGTCGATAGGAGAGAGATGGAAATCTACTAAATATAAAGGTATGCGTGCACACTAGATTAGAAGTTAGAAAGTTAATTTAATGTTTCTAATTAACCGAGTTTTGATTATAATTATAAAATTCAATTATTACGCTTATATATTTAACGATAATGATTTCTTAATTTACGATTATAATGACAAAATTCACTACAACATTTTCATGTAATTTCTCCAAATAATTGCAAGTTTTATTCACTCCTCCAAGTGTATCGAACGTCAAACAGTATAAAAGAATTAGCTTTTTAAAAATTCGCCTAGCTCTCGCATTATATATTTTTTTTTCTTTTTCTAAGAAATAGACTAAAGGCTAAGTCTTTCCGAATTGTTACAAGGGTCGAGAAAAATCCAGTGATTCATTTATCGTGAAAGGCTTATGGATGAATGAGAGATAATTGTGTTTAAAAATCCATGTGCGTCAGTTCCGCAAAACTTTATCGATAAGATGTAAGATTGCAAAATTGCAATCTGATAATTTATACTCTATCTTATGAGACAAAAAGCGCCTTATTTCGCAATATTATTAGAATTCAATATAAACAATTAATTCATCGATTAAAGCAGGCTTGGAGTTATTTGAGAAAAGTATTCTATTTTTATTCTAAAAGAACTTTACCGTGACACTTGACACAAATGTTACATATGAATCGATAAGAATCCACGATCACGCTCGTACGCATCTGCCATAATCGCAACAGATGTGATAACGCTGGAATAACTACGAAAGAAAGAAATGTCATGCTGGATAAAAAAAAAAGATACACGCGCATGATGGAATATACTATTACGTAAAGGCGCGCGTTGATTTAAGAGAAACGCGAGACAAGCCTCCCGCGCGTTTCACTTTGCGAAAAAATGACGAGAGCATTTATAAAAACGCTAGATTTCTTCACACACTGACCCTTCTTCCAGATCCAATTTGATTGAAAATATGATATTTCGGATAGTCCAAAGAAAAAATTTTGAAAATGGTTAATTTTATACGTAAAATTGCAAAAGAGTCGATTTCCTTTTTAAGATTTTTAAGAACTTTATTTAGGGACAGTTTTTAGTGCTATGTGTAAAATTGTTTCTTTTCTAATCGGTTTTTCCAGCGTGCTTTTAAATCAGCTTTCTACTGGCAGAGAAAAACGCAAATTAAATTTAACTCCAAGCTATCGGTCGAGAGGAGAATCTTCGCGTTTTCCGTGGATTTCTGACAATGAATAGACACGTGTTCCGTCATGCCGGGTTTTCCTTCGCAGTTCATTTGTCCGCGGTGAAAACCTATATTCATGCAAAACAACAAGACACACATATATTTCCCTTAAATGCGTGAATGTTTAGCATTCGAGATTGTACGGAGGAGGTTTTTATAAACAGCAGTAAAAATCAATCGCGGGACTTAACAGCTTCTCCTTTTTTCCCTTAAAGCAAATATTCATAAAAAAATATCATCGTTAATATACTGCGATTTTATTGTATATTAATAGATAGCAGATTACAATAAAATTCGATTAGATATCGATTTTACAGA
>JBCEZV010000022.1:1454103-1464343 GCA_039654365.1 Cataglyphis livida
TTAATATACTGCGATTTTATTGTATATTAATAGATAGCAGATTACAATAAAATTCGATTAGATATCGATTTTACAGAATGACTCTTTTCATGAAACCAAAATTTCCGATGAAGCGAAATTGACATAATGGGTGATACAAAATAACGAATTTCATTGAAACGGTTTTATTTATAAAATGAGAGTAGCATCGTGTCTCAATTGTACGCCATACAGCTGCCCTGCCCGAGGTTGATGGGTTTTTCCGCCCCTACTTTACTCTCTTCCTCAGGAATTATACCGCCAGAGATATTGTTAAATGGCCATCTTCGTCGCGCATGCGCATTGCGAGCGCGATCTCAGGTGTGTATCTAGTTTGAATAGAAAAAGACAGTTTCGTTCGATTCGCTGTCTTTCTCGACGATTTTTAGAAATTATTCAATTATCCTAATTACTAAAGAGTTAAAAAAAATCGATAAATTATGTGACGCAATGTGACAGAACGTGAAAAAAAGATACGATTATTTCCCGCCATTTATTATTTTCCGAAAAATCATTCACTTCATCGGAATCTTTCACACGTCACTGCACGTCGCTTGTCGCGCATGCGCGAGAAACGTCTGTCTGACAACACTGACTCGTTCTCTCTATAGTAGATCAGTTCGTTCTGAGATACGTAACGACGGGTGGCGTGTGTTGTGACAGCTCGTGCGCGGCCAGGAAAATCGCTCATATACGATTCGACGACGGAACGAGAACTTTCTCTCGTCTATTCGCGACTGGAGATCAACGTGGAATTTCCCGATAGATAGTGCGCGAAACGGAGATTACATCGAGAAGAGTCCAGGCGAGAACACGCGAGCGATGCGGATCGAAGGTGGACAGAGATAGACGACGGATAAGACCAAAGTGCGGGCACAGCTGTTTCGAGGAGAAGGGGATATCTCTCTCTCTCTCTCTCTTTCTCTCTCTCGGGCGGCCAAATATACGCGTCGCGGAAGAGAACGTCGGGGACGTCAGGACGCGGCGTACGTCGAGTAAGGATCGATCGAAGGGTTGATATCACGCGCAATTAAATAAAAAAAAAAAAAAAAACGAAAAATTCGCGGAAAGCGAAGGTCTATATTCGAACGATTGAAATTATTCGCGGTATCTTTATTATTTCGGGATTATACTGTGTGTCGCCAATATCCAGGACAAATATCCAGGTGGAAATAAGAGAAGGGAAAGAGACGGTTTCTCCTGAAAAAAAATTGTACGCGAATCGTTTTCGAGGATCATTTCCGAAAATGTGGCGTCCCATCCACGAGGGCAGAAACACCCAGATGGAGGAACATGTTACAGCTGACGAGAAGAAGCGGTGGCATACCGACGACCACGACGACGTCGAGGAGGGCAACGTCGATTCCGGATTCCTGTCGAGCGGCAATCTACAGTTCAGCGGCGAGATCCGCGACTCGGGGTTACCGCAACAGGGGGGACAATCCGGGGGGCTGGAGGGGGAGGGGGAGCAGCGAGCGGCGCCGACTCCCGCGCCAGCGGTGACGACCGCATCGTCATCAACATCATCATCATCATCGACGGCGACGACGGCGATTGCGGAGGAGCCAATGAGGGCGATCGACAGCGGCGTGGACCTCGACCTCACCGAGACTCTCAGCCAGCTGAGCCTGAAGCAGGTCAGCCTGAACGCACTCGCCTCCAAGAGCGGCAAATTGATTCAGGTCGAGTCGACTAGTCCCGAGCTGTCACCTGTGACGGCGAACCTAACGCAAGATGATAGCAGCAATCAGCAACAGGATGAAGCATTGTTGTTCGAGCAACACCAGCGGGACAGCGATGAGGGGGAGACGAGCAACGAGGAACCCTGGCAGCTCTACTACACGCAGGACGACGACGGTGACACGTTAGTGAATATTCCGTATTTCATCGATGATGTTTGTTAATCCTTTAATTCGCTGGAGTAGACACGTGGGTGACATATGTCAACTACTTGTTCTTCTTTAACGTATCACGGTAGTATTAACTTGATACATCTCCTTTGTGTTTATGTTAGAATTAAACGAATCACTCGAATGGGTTTTTATGTCAAATTAAGATTGATTTTATGTTAATAATAATAGTGCTATATATATTTTTAGGAAATATCACAATAGATTGCTTAACGGGTTCTCGCGCTGCACGAAATATTTCGACTATTATGTCTACACGATTCTTCATCTTGTGTTCATCATGTATCTTACAAGTCGACCCGTTAACTCTTAACCATGTTAATGACTTATTGCGGTCAGATTCGTGATCACGTGTCACTTGATCTACTAGTTCAGGGTTTCTAACGCGGTCAACAGTCCAGGGACGAATGTGTATTATGCAGATACTAACGCGCAACCTAAATACTTACGGGAAGTGATAAAAAGTAAATAATAATAATAAAATAAGCAGCAAGTATTTTTCGAATAATAATGAGTTCCATCTGTTTATTTGATCAAGCCTATGAATAAAAGTTTCCAAGAATCGCATATAAATAAATTCTTGAAAAGTTTCTAGAAATCTCAAATACATTTTTATGAAGTTAATAGAGATATTTATCTCACTTTCTGTCGATTATTTGCATCACGTACTTCATATTTGTGTTAGAATTTTTTCTTGAATTGTAATGATTACTTTATCTTAAGAAAGTAATAGCTTACATCAAATATAGAACAACGCTGAAGAGTTTCATTACTCAACATAATTTGAATAACAAAACAATTTGGATAATTTAATTGAATATAAAATATAAAGGAACGAAACTCGCATTCTTTATATTCAAATCGCGTGCGAGCACTAACAACAAGCTTCTCAAATCTTGAGAAGTAATGAAAGAGAAAGAGAGACCATAAGTTTTGCTTTTGTATTCTCTGTATATTTAAATTCGACGTATAAGAATTCGCCACGTCGAATCTAATCTGACAAATAGAGTCATTTCTAATCTTGGCTTATTGCAAGTTGTTTTTTTTTTTTTTTTTTTTTTACTGAGCGTAATATGAATGCATTGATTTAAGCGGTCATTATGCATAACGTCGATGTTGACGTTCACGTAGAATTATAGATACCTACTTTGACGTGTGTTTAATGCTTGACTTAAGCTCGTTGACCGATTCAATGAAACGAGTTTCATTCTTTGATAAGCATCATCTTTCGGGAATTCAGATGAACAACAACAACGATAAATTGCAGAGTGACGCACACAAGAATCCCGCAAGAGGGATGTCTCACACTTATACAACAATGAAAGAAAATAAGAAAATATATTTTAAATACATTACATAGTCATAAAATCGAGCGAGAAGAGAGAGAGAGAGAGAGAGAAAGAGAGAATATAATATGAAGATCAAATAATTAATTAATATACTCCAGTGTTAAGGATTAATAAATAAACATGCTAATATAAATAAGACTATAAGAGCTTATAATATTACAAGACTTCTCTCCCCAAAACTTGATTCATTCTTATATGATATATTTAATTACAGGCAGTTGCATATCGCGATCGTGCAAGGCTTTGTAGAAGCTGCGCTCTGTTTGATAAGGATGGCGCCTGACCCGTGCCTATTGGACACCATTAACGACGACTGGCAATCGCCCCTACATCTGGCAGTGTTGACACATCAACCACTGATCGTCAGACATCTAATCCTAGCAGGCGCGGATCCATCTCTGAGGAATTTCCGCGGAAACACGGCCCTACATCTGGCTTGTGCGAGCGGAGATCTCGCTTGCGCTAAAGCTCTCACAGATTCATTGTATCCGATGGAGAGGAATAAGCTGACGCTTGGACAACAAGTACCTGCCTTACCACAAAACTTGGAGCAACGTAACTATAACGGTAAATATACTCAATAACTATTGCTTTTTTTTATAAATAGACCTTAATGTGCGAAGAAATAAATAAGGGGACTAAAAAACGCAGTGAGAAAATATTCGAATAATTGGGGACAAATTATTAGAATAGAGAGAGAACGACATTCTTATATATTAAATAAGCGTAACGAGAAGAGAGATATTCGCCTTGTTTCTCGTCCTTTAAATATTTGAATCACGTTTGCAACTTTTCCTGCAATTACGATAATCGTTTGGAAGCGTGCAATATAATGACCGCTAATCACCGTTATGATGCAAGGAAAGATGATCTACGTCCGTGACGGTGGAGACAAAGAAGACCGAGATGGAAAATCCTAACTGCTTTTATCGCGTAGAATAAATCATATATAAGGCTCGCGGACGATGATATTATGGCCATGAACACGTGGAACTATATAATGCATTTCTTATGATTTCATCGAGAGTCACAAGTTCTTCGCGCTCACGTTTAAAAGTTCCATCATCTCAGAAATATCTCGAGAACATTCCTTTAATAAAAAAAAATATATTAATTTGATGAAGATAATTTGAATTTGAAAAGTTTCACAATCGTTCTATTGTGTATTATGTATATACCAATAATGGATATTATATGGCTGCCTTATTCTTAATGTTTTCATATGCATTGGCGACGCGTCATTTTTCTGAATCGAATTTTTACACGTGATAAATTTGTACAATGCTCTTTCGATAAATTTCTTTAATACACGCATGTTCTCGATCTCCGATTTACAGCGATAATAACGTTGTCATTTACAATCATGAATCGATAACGACGTACGATATGCGTACTCGTATTCAACTTGGGGAATTCCTGCTTTTATGACGAAAATTTGCGTCCAGATAAAGCAAAACAATTGACCTCGGCGAAAGGTTTCGCGATAAAACCGCGACTTTACGGGATTTGTCAGAGTGACTGGTCGTTGTGCTAATATATCACAAAACATAAATAAAAATTCCTGAAAATAATCGAAGATGTGAAAACGAATATATTATAGTATAAAGGCACAAGTTGCCTTTAAAATATTTATTTTTTGCCTTTTTTACATAAATTTGTAATCTTTCTCTCGCATGTCTATTAAATCTCCTATAAAATTTGACGTAAAAATTATTTCTTGAATTAAATCTCTTAGTAAAATTTTATTATTAATTTATATGAAAAAGTATGTTATTTATAAATATATATTTATTATTATCTGTATTAATATAATGATTGCTATTAATATTATTAATTATATGTAATATAAATTTTGCAGAGAAATTAAAATTAAGAAGCAAACTTGGAAAGCACTATAAATCTCTGTTTTCTATGTAAAATGCATAGAGAAAGGAGGAAGTTATAGAAGATAAAAAAAGAGAAAATTGTTCCAGCCGTTCATCACGAAATATTGGCAGATTTTTTAAAAAACTTGGAAATCCCATATATAGCGTCATCGGCATTTTATTTCGCCGCAAGCTCGCATGTATATACATATTCACGGTGCGAAGCGCAACGTAATCGATCATTCTGGACCGTGAGCAATTAATTGAATGTAAAAGAATAATTGCGAACCTGCCGAAAAATCTTTACGTTAGATTAATTCACACTTATTTATTTAGATTTATGACTAAATCAATCGATGAGTAATAAAATAAGTTCTCGGCACTGTTTCCACAATCGAGAAGTGCATGATTCATTCGGAATAATTGCAAAATCCGGAGCATTTATTTTCTCGGAAAATATATTTCTAGTTTTTTTTAGATTAAATAATCCCGTTAGTACAAAACAAGCGATAATTGATAAAATGAGCGGAGGAAAATAAATGATAAATATTATACCGCGATAATGATCTACGAATCAACTGAAATTAGATAAAGAAAAGTTGTTATTTTGCAGCAGCGATTTTATTGTGCAATTAAATTTATCGATGAGAATATGACATGTAAAATTACTTTTTATCTAAAAATGAGGGCATTGTATTTCTGTATTTCTTATATATTTCTTACATATCGTCTAACTTTCCAAAAAAAAAGAATCGTATAAAGTATGCTTGACAAAACAAGAGTGAAGAAGAATGTTTCGCGTATACGATGGAATTCGCCGCTATCTTATATTAGTGTGTTTTGTGTGTGCGTGTGTATGTGTGTAATGTGCGCACGCGTTACATTATGCGACGCGATGCCAAGGAGAGCGCGAGACCAGATGTTTTTGATACTTAAAAATACCTGTAGAACTATTTGTGCGTGCTACGCGATATTTTCGGTCGGTCGGGAAACCCCACAGCGGCGTCGACGCCAGTGACTTCCCTTGAACTTTCACTTAAAATCGATTCTGTTTCGTGCTTAGCCCTAATCAACCCTTGCAGCAGTCTCGAGCTACGTATTCCCTATTTTAAGTATTACACGGAGAGATTTAACGATTTCTTTTACGTCATGTTACGACAAATATATCATCTAAGCTGTTTGAAAGTTTAATTAGGCCGAGTGACTCTTTCAATGACAATGTATACGATTCTTATGCGATAAAGCAGCGATACTTATATCTCGTACGCCACTATATTTACGAATATGTACTCGTAACAATCTGCAATTGGAAGCTATTTGTGTCTTCGTTGGAGGTGAAGCTATATCGATGCAGTATGATGTATGTAATCACGAGACGCTATGTCGTTAAATTCCGTCAATGTGACTGGTAACGCGGCGCGCTTAATTTTAGCGGTTACTTTGATCGGGCGCGAGCCTAGTTTGGATCGCGGGACTCCGGCCAAACCTCCGATACGACATTATGATTCATCACGTCTTCCTAGTTCTATCTATATCTCACGGCGAGGCGAGACATGTGACTCGGTCATTCCGACGTACCTGATCCGCATCACAGAAGAGATGATAGAAAATTTGATAAAATTAGATTCAAATCGGTTGCTTATCCGATATTTATCAATGCCATATCTCGTGAAGTAAAACAGATATATAGATATTTCTATATCATGTTAGACATTAGATTCTCTTATCAATCTTTTATTAATTCGATCAAGTACTATTACTTGTAGGGGTTTTCCAATCTCGAATATTATAATGGAAATACACTGGCACTTCAGTTGCTTATTGATATGATCTTTTTATTGATTTCAGGTGAGATGTGCTTGCACGTGGCTGCCGCAAACGGACATGCGGATCTGGTGCGACTTCTATTGCGTCTAGGCGCCGATCTCAAGGCGAAGGAAGGTCTGGCGGGATACACGGCCCTTCATCTCGCGGTGGAGCGCGAATATCGGCCGGTATTTGAGCTCCTTCTGCCAGAGTGTCAACGAACGTCGTGTCTGGACGAGCGAACGTATCGTGGCACGACTGCTTATCAATTGACCCTGGATGCTCACAGTGCGTTCGCCAAGGAGGCTCGTAGGAAACTGATACGGTATGGCGCGGTACCGGAACCGCTGCCAGAATCGGATTCCGAGAGCAGCGAAGACGAAGAAACGGAGAGGTCCTTGTGGACGGCGGATTACTTGCCCGCGATCGTCAAGACGCAAAACACAGTCGGAGTGACAGTCTAAACTATTCATCGGTCAGTAATCTATTCATTAATTCATTGAACGTTTTTGGGCACTGCACATAGTCGGATGAAAAGAAGACAGAAAGAGTGCGTGCTGCGCATACACAACACGATCTCTCGAATCGCGTCTGCGAAATCATTTTAGTTTATTAGTCGAATTAAGATGGACATAGTTACAGTGAATAAAATTTATCAGATAAGAAACAAATTATAAAAATACATTTCGCGTCTCTCTATCTTCCATATATATTATAACGCAACCATAAAGTTGTATCTTGAGTTTCAATGAGTTCACGAAATTATTGTAATTAATGGACGAAAGTGAATAATTGTCACCTGGAACTTGTAGTTTGAGTTTTGACGCGCTGGACGACGTCATTTTAAATATTAAAGATGTTAAGACAAATAATTAGAATAAAAATTGGTAGATAAAAAAAGAAAAATTTAACATGATAATGATTTTAATGCATATAATGCATAAGTAAACTCAGTGTCTAGATTTGAAGCGCATCTCTATAACGTCATCTTAATCTGCTGGATGGATTAAGATTTATAGCAAAAAGTGGAAGAATTGTCAATTAAAAAAATAACAAAATGGAACGAGATTAACTTCAATGTGTAACATACAACTATAATGCGTGATCATAAAAATGTCTTGAGTCGACAAGTATTACTACTATAATAGACTGTGTACATTTTTTAAATCAGATATCGACAACAAGTTGAGGGATAAATGACGAACGAATAACGTTCGAAATCGAGGATCTCAGAAACGAACTTATACGCGACCACTAACGAATATCCGATTACGAACGAAGCGACAATACGTAGGCGCGAGCTATCCCAGCGGTCGTTCGCTTTTTCTCCCCTTACAGTTATCCTTCTGCAAGCCAGTAGGCATGCAGCAGTGTTTCCAGTGTTGTACAGAGAGTGTTCCAAGAAAGACTGTACAAATAACATATAAAGGACAATGTATATTTTAATGCGAATAAAAGTGTTCTTACGATGTTGGCCGTAGAATCTGCGAACAATGGATGTATCGGTCTTGAGATGTGTGTCAGTTATGACGAAGCGAGAATGGAATATTTGCGTTTAGCCAATACAATATTTTACAATTGTAAATAGAAGAGTACGTGTCACAAATCGCGTCCGATGCGAATATTCTTGAAGAAAAATCCTTGTTAACGGAGATCGTAGATTGCAGAATAGACGCAAAGTTGGCACGTGGTCGACAACACATACATTTTAAGTCGGAGAGAAATAATCGAACCCACATTCTTATGTGCGACTTGTATACTTGTATACTTGTATTTATATTTAGAAATATTGAAAAAAGGTCCAAACCGATACGATAATTCATCGACGATTAATCGGATCAATGTTCATTGTAGTAGTATGTAATTGCTTCCATTGATATAGTTAATCTTTTTCACCTTTTCGTACATAGACATCTTCCGTTAGAGTCATGAATATACGTTATTGTCACGGCATATACTTGTTATATTCGTGTATATATATATATATATATATATATATATATGTATGTATGTATGTATATATATATAGTCTATAATTATTTTTAATAAAAAAAAATATGTTATACAAACTCTCTTTCTCTCTATAATGCTTTCTTTGTCTCATTTTCCTTTAATTAGTATCTCTTCCTTTGAGTTTTATCCTCTATTCTATCATCTTTTCTTTCTTTCTTAAGAACTTTCTTCTTTTTACATCTATAGAACAATTAGCAAGACAAAAAAAAAGAGAAATATTTTGTGTTAGAGCAGGAAATAGTGACATGGAAAATAACGCAAAGATCTCAGTATGAAATTATTTTAAAAGCGGAAATGTCAACTTCCGTCTGTGTTGTTTTTTAATTGTTTATTGCTAAATTTTAGTCAACATATTTTTGACAACATATGCGTAGAATAAAAATATTATATACATGATATTGTATATGATGATTTTAAAATACGGAAGCTGGATTGCGTGGGTTTATAAGAAGGAAAAATTTCTCTTTCTTTATTTAACGGGATTTTAAAAGATATTGATAATAAACAAAACAGAATTTTGGGAAAACGTAAAACACGAGCAAATATATAGAGCAAGAATCGATAGCCACGTGTTATTTTAGACCTTGTATAATGACATTCCAAGAAATTGGCGTACTTGTTTCTTCTTGAAGCAGCTTGAGCTGCAGAGGAAGAGAAAGGGAAAGAGAGTTTCCGGCATATTTAAATATTGGAGAAACGTGTAGGTTTTCATTTGAATGTATTCTTCAACATACAAACTCGTAACAATCTCATATGAAGTCACGCTTGAATGATACAATGATATCTCATGAGAGAGAGAGAAAGAGAGAGAGAGACACGCATATCTTTACTCTAAAAAAAAATTCCACATGTGCGTGTCTCTTATATTTTTTAATTTAATATCTTATAAAAATAAATGTCACTTTCTTATAATGTAATTTTTACAGTAATATTATTATATCGTATATTTTTTTTATTTTATCTCAAACACTGTGTAAAGTTTTTGGCAGAATTTAATAGATCTCTTCGATCGTTCTTAAAATAATATAATATATTTTGTTACTCGAAATTACGGAAGTAGAAAGCATCAAAGCGAATACCTTCCGACCCTGCCTGAGACCGATGGGTTTTTCCCATTCCTACTTAACTACTGCTCGAGGTTGTCAGAGCAAATCACGCGCATGTGCATTAGAGCAAACATTAGCAGACGCTATTAGATCTGACAATGAATCCTATATATTTAATTCTACTATAAAAGGTTTCATTAAACCCTTCGCGGAAAAATACAAAATGTCAAAAT
>JBCEZV010000022.1:1483278-1501251 GCA_039654365.1 Cataglyphis livida
TAAATTTAAGAAACTTGTTTTTTAAAAATTGTCTTCTGAACTAAGCTATGTTTAAAACAGCCTTTGTCATTAATTAAATAGACATACTGTTCTTTTCGAGTGGCTTGACACTGATCCTTCGATTTAGTGAGCTCGTAATATTGTTTATTATGATCGTCTATCGATGTGCGCTGTCGTTCCATCTCGCGTGTGTGATCTCCTATCTTTTTTTCCAGAGCGATCTGTTTCTCGGCATCGCGCTTTAAATCATCGCTAATTTTTTTGTAATGTTCCTCTTTATCTTTTATCTGTTTGGTGAGCTGTTTAAGCTCATTTTGAATCCATTTATCTCTTTCATCCTGCGACGAATAAATATCATCAAAATATTTTATTAAAATGTCTTTAAGAATTTTTTCTCTAATTATTTTTTTATATTTATTATAATTTTTTTTACCTTAGTGGTGAATTGACTACCACGACCTTGTTTAGCATATAATTCTTTACGTTTCTGCTCTTTTAATTGTAATTCTCGTAAACACTCTTCTTCGACGCGTTTCATTTGATCATACTATAATAAGCATATTTTTTAATGTCCATTAATGTATGTGTGTGTGTCTTAAATATATATTTAATATCTGAATATTTTCTCACTTTTGGCTTAAGATCGTTTAATTCCTTTTCCCGTTCAGTAATATTAGCTTTTAACTTTTCCAATTCTTGTTGAGCTCGTTTCTTGCTATCATTATCACCTTTTACTTCCTCCAGTAAGTCATTAATAGTAAAAGTCAATTTGTTTTTCTCTTTTAATAACTGCTGTTGCTCTGCACTATATTATAAATACGTTTGTTTAAAATTTTTATTTAATAGTAAATATACGCACAATTTATATATGTGTTTATGTGGAATATTACCTAAGAGTGTCTCTCTCCTCCTTGGAAGACTGTACTTCCTTTTTTGCTTCCTTTAATCGTTTTGTAGCTGCACGTACCATCTCTTGCGCAGTTTTTGCTTCCGCTCCCAACCTCACCTGTTCAGCTCCACTATTTGCCCTAGACTTCTCGAGATCTTCTAATTTCTTTTTATTTTCTTTGAGTTCGCGTTCATGAATAGTATATTCCAAGCAACGACGTTGTTTGTCCCAAAGTTGATACTCTTTCAATTCCTCTTTCTCTTCCTCGAGTGTCTTTAAACGCTCCTCTATAATAAAAAAATTATTTTTTGCATTTAATTTAGTCTCCTCTATCTTTGTAATTTTTAATTACCTATAGTTCGTAGAAAATCTTCAATTTTTTCTAGTTTTCCTTCTGTTTCTTTCAAAATGGACTTTGATTCTTCCCTCTTATCATCGTATACTCTAGTGCCTGCCACTTCTCTTAATAATTTTAATCTCTGTGAATCTGGTGCTGTTGCCATTTGATTTATCTGAAAATAATTATATTGTAAGATTATGTAACTGCAGATAAATATAAATATTACATTACATTAAATGACAAACCTTTCCTTGCTTCACAATGTAATAAGGATTAGATCTAGAAAATCCAGCCGACTCTAATAAATTCATTACATCATTTCTTGTCACTATCTTTTTGTTAAGAAAATATTGGTCCTTCTTGGAACCAATCACTCTTCTTAAATAGACTTCATCTTTATCAATCTATGAAAAAAGAAACAAGTGTCATATGTATATGTATGTTTTAATAATAAATTGCTATTTAAATTTTTACCGGCAATCTCCCATCAGAATTATCAAATATAATCTCTACATGAGCAGATATAACACGAGGTCCGGTTCCTTCATGCAGCAGCGCTTGCCGCTGCTCGGGTCTAAGATGGGAGAATTCATCGCTCAGGACAAATTGTATAGCATAAAAAAAATTACTCTTGCCAGATCCGTTTCTACCAACTTGAAAAAAAAGTATATTACATATGTTAACATATAGTAACAATATATGTATATAATTTTGTACAATTAAAGAAAATTTTCAGATATTTACCTACTACATTGTGCCTTGGATCAAAAGGCTCAACAATTGTCTGTTCACGATATGATTTAAATCCTTGAATAATCACCTGTTTTGACACAATCAAAACCACAATATGAGCATAACATATTTCATCATTTCAAAACTAATCTCATCATAACAATAATAACAAAGTATTGACGTTTTAAATGAAATATCAATCTCCAAGAGTCAATGATAATTTACAATTAAAAATAATCTATAATTATATCAATTCTCGATGATAGCATCTATAATTCAACGATTTTAAATATCTGAATAAAGAAACGTAAAAAGCATCGAGAAATAAAGCGCAATTTATAAAAAGAGCTGCCAAAGATTGAAATATTTTAATTTTGTCCGCAATACCTGTTTAATATACATGGTGCAAGAAGGAATCAGATAGACATGCTATTCGCATCGATGTTATTCACAGATAAAAGAAAAGAAGGCAAAATGATTTTTGTTTACTGAACGCGACGAAAACAATTTGACCGACTCGTTCCTGACCATTTGCGTACATCTGCGTTTGTATAATGCACGAGCTAGTTGCAAAGAATCCCTATATTAAGCGGGAGATACTTTGCTATAACCATAGACATGGTATAACTAGATGAGTAACACCTATTTGCTTCCGATTAGACGCAGATCCTGTGATTGGTCAATGAGCTTAGGGTAATAAAAATCCTTAAGCACCGGCCAATGAGAATGGTTGTAACCGAACAAGATATGTGTTAAGGAGATTCTCTCTACATCGATTGACTAATTAAAAATAGAAAAAGCAAAAATTTCTTTGGTGGTCAATTTAATACTCCGAAATTTTCGTAACGTCAAAGTCAAAGGGACGTTGTTTGTTGTAATGGATGTAATTGCAGCGTACTTTTAAAAAGTCACGTCAAAGCTAATCAAAGCAGCTGATTTCAGAATGTGTGTTTAAAATATATATATATTGATCATCTTATTGGAAAAGTACTAAAATGTTGATGTTACATATATATTACAATGATATGAGTGCTGTTATTATATATTAACAATTAAAAGTATTCATTTTTGACAATTTAAACAACGAATTACAATGGCATCAAGCAGAAGCACGAGAGAAGTTTTATTATCACTAGTGGATGATATTGAGCTAATAGCAAAGTAAGTTGTGTATTTATACTACAAATAAAATTCGAGTTTGCCTTGTGAAATATATTGGATTAACATAACAATGTTAAAATGAGATTTTATATATTCTCAATTTATGTAACTTATAATTTAAATATCTTCTGTTATTTTTTTCAGAGAAATGATTGAAAACACAATCGCTCAAAAACCTTCAAAGCTCTCTAGTACTGAGCATGCTCAACTAACTGAATTGCTGGTTGCTAAGGATAATGAATTAAAGGCGACATTGAAACGAGCTGCCGAGCAAGCTAAGATTAATCTAAAGATGGAGGCTTTAAAAGCTGAAGTGGAGAGACAGGATCAAGATATTCAGCAACTGCAGAGGCAATTAAAGGAGGCAGAGCAGATCTTAGCTACTGCAATTTATCAAGCAAAACAAAAATTACAGTCTATTGCACGTGCTAATAAGAGACCCGTTCCCTCGGAAGAGCTTATTAAGTATGCACATAGGATAAGCGCAACCAATGCAATTTGTGCACCATTAACATGGCAGCAAGGAGATCCCAGAAGACCATATCCAACAGGTATGTGTGAATTATTTTTTATACTTATATTTAAATAAGATATTTGTATCACATTTTTATTTCTTATAATAATCTTATTATCATATAATTATAAACTACATTTTTTATATTACAGATATTGAAATGAGATTAGGCTACCTAGGACGATTAAGTGATTTACCTTTAAATGGACAATTGCTAGGATCTCATCCAGGTATACCATCTGATTTGCATAGAGCAGGACATCCTGCTGGAGGTAAGAAACATACACACATATATCATGCCTAAATAAATAATTAAAATGAGCAAATCTTTTAAGATTTTCCTATTGTTATTTCAGAACCACCTGTTTCACAATCAAATCAATTTGCTTGGCATCCATCAGGAGAGATTCATATGTCTGTTGGCGGCCAAGGGAGTGTAGCTGTGAATACACATAAACAAGAAACTGAAGATGTTGAAGTTATGTCTACAGATTCCTCGAGTAGCTCGTCCAGTGATTCTCAATAAACGTAAATGCTGTATTAGGAGAGTACATCAACATTTATTACTAATTAGAGGTACATTCCAACAGAATTTTTGGTATAAATTTATGTAACATGGCAGAAGTGTAATACATCTCAGGATTGGCCTGTAACATAAAAAAAATGATAAAGTAAAAAATATAGAAATTATTACATTAATTTCTGAATTTTGTACTAACTTGCAAGACTTGCTCATTAAACTGTGATTTTTGAAATAAAACATTTTCATTAGTAAATGTCAAACCAAATAAGTTGCAATCCGCCTGGATTCTACTTATATCTTTATAGAATAAAAGTTTTTGTAGTTTTAGTCCTGGAAACGTCAGCACTTTGCTATTATAGCCAAAACTCATGATTTGTAGAACACTTCTGAAATATAACATATACATATTTATGAAATTCAGTAATTTATAAATAATTATTTAATGGAATTTCAAATATTATTATTGAGAGAATCATTCTTTTTCTCAAACATATGATGATGAAAACAATGATCAGATATACCTTCTGAAACTCTGCAAGTTACAAAAAAATGCACAAGCCAAAATTGGAGGTAATTGTTGAGCCAAATAACAAACACGAACATAATTTCTTAGATACCAAGCAAGTGATATTTTCGTGGCTATTTGAATTGCTGGTGAATTTCTGCTGAAACATATATGAAAAAGATATTAGAAATTATTGGTATCATACCATAGATATTTTACAATATATATAGATGCTTGTATTAGTAAGCTTTTTTTTACTTCAATGCAATACCAAATAACTTACCTCAGATCTGAAGAAAGAGTAAGAGCTCTTTTTAAAACTTCTTGATCTCCTATATGAAGAAGGATATATAAAGCTTCCATCTCCGATCGACTGTCGTTTATCGCTAATTTTTCGAGTTTTTCGTGTATTTCTATATTATTTCTATTTTTATAATCTCGTTCATCGTATAATACAAGTAATTGTTTGAGACATTCTAATAAATGTTTATTGTTTATTTTTGCATCAAATTCCGAAATCTTTTTTTCGCAGAGCCTAGAAAAGATATGTTCATAATATCTTGCCAAATGTATAAATGCAATGTATGCCGATCAATTTGTACCTCTGTGCAGCATAAGTATGGAATCGGACGATTGGTTCTAAAAGAAGAATGTTTGTAGTAATATCGATTCTTTGGATTACAGCATCTTGTCGCACTGATCTCAATCGATCGAATACAAAATCATATATTAATGCCCAATCTAAATCCGTTCGGGTGATTATCCTAGAATATTGGTGTCCATCATGTTATGTAAATAATATCTCATTACATACTACAATCAATGTTTCATTACAGATGTGAAAGAAGCAGTACTTTTTAATAATAATAGTAATAATAGAAAAATTACTAATAATTAAAATTAATAATACTAATAGTTGTTATGATAGATGAATTATATTTAAAGAAATGATTGAAATTACTCGGTGAATAAGTATCGGATAGTGGATAATAATACATGTGGCGGGCGTAACGAGTAGGGATCTGTCATATCTTGACCAGCAGCAGAGCGACTAAAACTCTTTATAATTTTGGCAGGATCAGCTTTACGCTTCCTCATGTCTTTTGTTTCCTCATCAACCTCATATTTGTGTAACAAACCCTCTCTCTCTCTCCTAAATGCAAAAATGTCAAATAGAAATATTATCTATTTATTATTATTCTTCCTTACATCTTATGATAATACACAAATATATATGAAAAGACAGATAAACAATGGTAATTACAGACATAAGAGAAGATTTATTCTGTTTTTGTACGTGCAAAAATATTGCATATTTTTTATTTATAAATTTTTCACATTGTACGGAAACTTACATCCGTCGTTCTTTTTCCGGACACATTAAAAGGCATCTTCCTATTATTGGTTCTACGGGCATCGTCATTACATTCCTTTTATGCATCCAAAATTATGATAATATTCCGTCCATAACAAAAACATGCGTATAGAAATCAAGCAGAACAATTAAATTCTTTGATCGACCCTACGCATGTGCATGCGTTCCATTTGACACTTCGAAACTTTCAAGTAATGTCAAAAGCTCTCCCCCTCCTTCCCGCCCGACGCCACTGCGCCCGACGCCACTGTTACGTCACGCGTGCGCAACGAACTTCGGTCCGTATAACAACATCGTGGGTGTTGATTCTGTTGATGTATATTTTGACAGACGTTTCATTGAATCTCGTGACTGAAACTTTTCGCGGTGGTTGCTCGAATAGCTCGAGACATTGCCTGAGAATATCATCGCGCGATCGCAATGAGTACCGCAACCGTAAGACAACTCCGTGACGTGCTGGAACCATCTCGTCGCACAAGAGGTACTACAGAGAGCCCGGTGGTAGTTCCCGCCAATTCTTCACCAGGTATATTTTTCGTCCCCAAATGTCGCTACGCCGTGTCATTTTTCTGTTTTGGTACACAGTCGTTGCGTCCGAATGTAAATAACGCTTTCTTGGTATATGTTCAACTCGCGAATGTGATATTTCAGGAATTAACCTCAAATATTGAGCTCTCTAATGGATTACAACTCTAAAGTCCGTTATTTTCCATGAAAATAAATCTTCATTTATAGATAATATTAGATTTGTCATAGATTTGTCATAGAAGCAGGAATATGTATGTGCGCACATTCTTAACGCTTTGTCTGCTTAATGGAAGATATATGATTTGTGATACACATGGAAAAAATTGTTTTGGCACTTTGTGCAAATATATTTCAGCCGCGGCTCACAACATGGATGTAAGAACAGTGCAGAATTGGTTGAACAGACTTCCCGATGGTTGGAACTCACCGCAGAGTCCCGATGAACTTATCATTCAAAAGAGAGGTCGACGCAAGTCTATAGTATGGTCTCCTGATCTCAAAACATATAAGCGACATAGTTTGTTTAGGTATGATATATGCATCAATTTGCGTTTATTAGGAAAGTCAGTAGTGTTCGAATAAATCTAATAATTTTTTTCTTCCTAATTAGTTTGAGTTCCAAAGATCAGACACCAATTAAAAGTTCAACGAAATCAAATATGGCGTTAAGAGATGCAGCTAAAAAGCGACTCTCTCTTGGCGATACTCATCAGTCTGAGTTTTCTACACCAAAAAGCAAAAAAGCATTATTGTCTTCTCGAATGTCACTAAATGCTACAAATACGCCGAGACAACAATCTGATGATAATTTAGTGAATGGTTTGCGAGATCTTAGTCACGAGCAACTCATACAGTTGATTATGGAGTTGGTATACGCGCAGGAAGATGGTACACTGCGCGAAAACGAAAAGCTTCGTTATATTCTTTCAAAGAAAATATCAGACGCCGATATTCAACCGTTCATAGAGAAGTTGATTATCTTGAGACAAAATATTTATGCCAGCCTTGTATTTTCCCCCAATTTGAACGATGAATCTGCATACAATTGTGCTTACATACATCTTGATGCATTTCAGGTTTATATTTGTTTAAACATTTTATCAAACATACATATAAATTTAAAAGTTTTTGTTCTTACCTTTTATTTTATTTATAAAAAATTTAATCAATTACATTTGAATTTAATCAACTTGTTAATTATTAAAGGCTAGTGATAGTTGAGTAATTCTATGATTTATTTCTTTAGAAAGCTCTAGTTGATCAGGGAAGAATACTACAAGAATCCCAGCACTGGGTCTCATTGATGCACTATGTATTAAAATCATGGAAAATCATCAGAGAATTACCCAAATGGGAGAATCAAGATCTTTGTAATATCACATGTAAATGTTTTCAAAGTATGTCACAATTTTGTGCTGAAACTATAAGAAGAGGAAAATTTAAGACTTCAACTCTGGAATTTTATATTGAAAGGTATATAAAATAGAGCAGTTTTTAAATTTTTTCTATTGTATTTTTTCTCTATTGTATTTTTTTGTATTGTATTATGAGATTGTGCAGTAATTGAAAAAGTTTTATATCAAGCTTAATATCCTTCGAAAATTGTTAATTTGAATATTTGAATCATTTTCAGTCTTAAAACTATAGTCGAAGAATGCGAAGAATTTCAAATCTGCCTGCAGATGGCGAAAGAAGCAAAACATGAAACTTAGTTTTTTTTTCTTATTTGATATGGTTTGCTTGGTGGATAATTTTATTTAAATATTTATCAGAACCGTGGGTGCGGTAATAAATAAACTAATATTGACAGCCCTGACACATTAATATGCAGGATGATATATAAAGTAAAATTAACCAGTGAAAAAATCGTTGGAGACGATTTAGTTTTAAAAATAAAAAATGAAAATTTTTTTGTCATCCTTATAACATTAAATATATCTTGAATGGTCATCTTATACATTATTATATATTGACGTAAACATACATATGTTTTAGATTTATATTTGTTCAGTCTCTCAACGCGCGCGACTATTCTACATAGACACACATATACAGACATACGGATAATATATATGAAATGTAACTAATATGTATCATCCGTTATTAGACATAGTGGCTGAGATATAAAACGAATTACATATGCCTTGATACCCTTTAAGCCTTGTAAGTTACAGATAGCATGTGCCTCTTTGTATATTAATTCTTCAATATTAATTAGATATTTTTTTAGCTTGTTGAAAGATAAGTATTAGTTTTAAAATACAGAAAATAAGTACAATTTAAATTTCTTAGTGAAAAAAATTACATGGTACAAAATGTGAAAAAAATGTTGATATTCAATGAGAAACAGTGAAGAAACTTGATAATTGCTATATTTATCAGAGTGTATAATAAATAAGAAGAATGTAACTTTGACTCAGAAATAATCTTTGTCTGGATAACATACTTGTATAAAACTATATCATAATTTTGTTGTTAAATTATTTTTCTACGTGTTTTTATATTTTAAAATCTATTTTTTCATTTTATATAAATTATATATCCCTTTCGTATATAAAAAAAAGAGATGCATACATACAAGTTTTGTGGTACAAACAAGATGTATACTTCTAATGTATATAAAATTAAAAAAAAAACATGTTTTTATATCAAAAAGCCAAACACTATTTTATGTTATATTGTATAGCAATTATTTTATTTATCGTAACTTGATGTATTTTAGATCCTCGCCCTTCTCAAAATCATATCACACAAATGATATTTTTGTATGTTGTAAGAATATTGAATTCACAACTAATGTAACAGTATAATCAGCATTCTTACATATTTATATCGTAATTATAATATATTTATTGTAGATGATGCCTGAGAGGGAGTGGACTAACGTGAATAAATGTATTTTTTTTATTAAAAACAATTTATTTGTCATAATATACCGTGTGTGTGTTTTCTTATATATTTTTTATTACTTTCGAAAGGCACATATTTCACTTGACGAACAGTCAGAAATCTTCTAAGCGATTCGTATATCACACACCTGTACATATCTACTACAAGACCACAACGTAGTAAAGATGCTTAGAAAATTTCTGACAACATTATACTCGAGAAACGATTTATTATCTTGTAGATGCTTTAGATATTACATAACGTTTTAGGCATTGTCGAATTAAATTAGTATAATTAAGAGCATAATCAAAATGTATTTTATATATTTCTTTAGTATATTCTATAGTTTTACGTTTTCTCATATAATTGCACATCGTCATTCGAAAAGCTATCTTGTATCGTTCATCATGCGTATTAGCAAGATTACGTGTCATTTAGGATAGCTCCAAAAAAACAAAAAAATGAACGAAATTCGAAAATATTTCGATATCTCTTGCGTAAACGTAACAATGTAATCTGACCTTCATCTAAACATGAGCATTTAGGTGAAGCAAATTAAAGTGATAAAACTCCTACAATCGATGCTTGCACATTACAGAGTAATCATAAACATCAGGAATCGAAGAAAAGTGGACATATAGCGCTTGTGAAATTTCGAGTCAATCGTTCTTTAGCGAAGACATCGCGAGATAAATCACTATTTTTTTACAACACTTATCAAAAATTCCAACATTTACAATCCTTAATAACTATGTCCTAAATTACAATTTTGTACAAATACAAAAGTAATATGTATATACTTTACATTGAACAATGAATAATGTTTAAAATAAAACAATAAAAAAAGTTGCCCTATTTATTTTTACATCTCTAAAACTTAAGTGAGGAATATTTTCATGAATAAAAATCGATTCTAAATTTCACAAGATTTAATGCTATGCATGCACTTTCACTAATTACAGGACAGTCTTCCTATATATAATAAAAAGATAAAATTCTTTTGTTAGAAAGATATAATGCTATACAATAAATGTTTTAATAGCTTGCAATTGTGTGTACGCGAAATGTCGCACTAATTCTTAATTAAACTTTCGAATCAAAGAGTGAGAGTGTGCGCATGCGATTATCGTGTGGCAAATGCAACAAAAAGGGATAGATATCAGCCAATAGAGTTGTACATACAATCTGTTGCTAAAACATTATATCGAAATAATGGAAAGAAAAAAGAATCATTAGGAGATACACATTCAAACAAATGTTCTATATACATCGTCAATAATGCGAATTGTGTTTGCGCGATCGTTCAATTCGCGGATTATGGCAAAATCGTAACCGTCCGCTGATCGAGAAATCCATGATGATGCAATCTCCTTTTAAAAGTCATAAAAAAATTACTCTGTAAAATTAAGAGATTATTACACTGTTAAAAAGTTTGGTAGAATCCCGCTTCGTGATATCCGTATCCGCTTCGGATGGCAATGAGATGCTATTAAATAACGCTACTAATGTGCCTATGTGTCGTATGATAACAATTAACAAGATAAAGCTGCAAATCGAATACTGTA
The DNA here is from genome assembly GCA_039654365.1 of Cataglyphis livida. Taxonomy (NCBI): domain Eukaryota; kingdom Metazoa; phylum Arthropoda; class Insecta; order Hymenoptera; family Formicidae; genus Cataglyphis; species Cataglyphis livida. Next base: position 1,494,300 of record JBCEZV010000022.1, read on the forward strand.
ATAATCGTCGGATATTCTGCGAGCACGAAACTCTTTAGTCAACCGCTTTCACTGGTTGCACTCTGGGATATAACTGAAACATACGATAAAATGTATTGTTCGCCTCGTGCATTTTGTTAAAAAAATTAATGGAAAAATTTTAAAATACGAAACCTATGTAGCATTTTATATTGCTAACTTATTTTCTGATATATTTATATATCTTATATTTTAAAAGTATATTATATTTGTGAATTTATACGCTTATATAAAAAAATCGCTTTCGATATTTAAAATTTTATATTGGAAATTTACACATTTGGAAATATTCTCATTTTTCATAAGAAATATACTTGAAATTTATTTATCTTTAAAATTTACTTTTTAGAAATTTATACATTAAAATAATCGCGCAAAATATATAAGATAATTTGTCGCGATATTTCGGTCAATTCTGAGTAAGATATTATATTAATCTCATATTATATTAATCTCATTTAATTAATTACGCTTACCCCCAATAGATTCCGAGGTACATAGCCTTCCTTATGCCCTAGTTTACTCCACCACCATTCCCGTTCGTTATCATCACCCTTTCGAAGTACGATCACGGAGTCGCCGTTCTTCAACGAGAGCTCGTCGGCATGTTGCGCCTCGTAATCAAAAACCGCATATACCTGACCATTATTCATAATTCCCAATTTCTCTTGAACACCTGCGTGTCAAAAAAAAGATGCAAGTTTTTGCCATATAAACGCCTTTAATTATTATCGGTCTTGCAATTTGCGATGATGATGATACTAACTGTACAAGTACTCTGAACATCCGTCGAAGCCTTCTTCATCCTCCTCGCATTTCTCCGCGGCAGTCTCATGATCTGAAAGAGTGGTCGCGAAGATACAGGCCCCGTGTTCGACCAAGAATCTCACCATGGATAGATTGTTACAACTGGCGGCACAATGTAACGGTGTCCTATACGCAAAATATTAGATATTTATATAAATTTTGAACCTTCAGATCTTGCGAATTAATTAATTAATAATTTATTAAAGATAAAATATATGCAAAAAATTCTCATATTTTTTAATTTAATCTTTTTGAATTTTAATAACAGATTTTCTGAAATTAATTTTGTTTTAAAAATATCGAAAAAATTTTGGTCAATCTTAAACATTATATTTTCATGATTAAGCTTCAAATTAAAATTTCGTTGAAATCTACTTGAAATTAATCAAAGGATATAAAGTTTGTGTCTATTAGAGTTTAATTCATCAGAATTCTATTAAATCCGTTTTTACGCAGCTACTGAAAAGAATTATTCCAATTACCATCCGTCACTGTCCTGGGCGTTGACATCGCAGCCGAATTCTACGAGAAACTTGACAATCTCGAGGTGACCGGCGCATATGGCGTTGTGCAGAGCAGTGATACCCTCGTCATTGGCGGAGCTCGGATTGGCAACCTCCTTCGCGGTCTTCTTCACGAGCTCCAGCTCTCCCTCGAGACTAGCATCGAGCAACAGCGCCAACGGATCGAAGGATACCCGTCTGGATAGATTGACCTTACCGCTTCCGCTCCCTGTCGTGTTCGACGACTTGAGATTTCCCTTTTTCCTCCTCATCACCTCCGATATCTTCCCTCCGTCTATTTCCATTTCGCTAGTTAGTTCCGAATCATTCATCTTCGATGGTTTATCCTCGATATTGATGACATTCAGAGCATCGATGATATCTGCCTCTTCCAGTTTTTCGCCGTCGCCGATATCGTCGGTTACAACGGAGCTCTTACAATTGTCCGTAGTATCAATAATTTGTTGTTGATGTTGCTGCTGCTGCTGTTGTTGTTCGGTCTGCATAAGATCCGCCGGGATTTCCGTTTCCGGGAACAGGAAGGCCGGGGGCATTTCAATTCGTCGATTTATCGATACGTGAACATTGGATTTGTATCTCAGCTTGGGTTGCTCCGATATTGGTGCTTTCTTCAGAGTCAGTGGCCGAGCCTTGATGATTTGATGATTTGCCAACTGGGTCTCCGTAGGAGATTCCGGCGGTTCTGACGTGGGAATTGGCGGTATATCCTCGTCCTTGTCGGACCTATAAACAAGATTTTAGAAAATCGAATTAGTATTAATATTAAATTAATTAATATTAAAAACTCAAGCATTACGTTATCATTACACGAACAGCGATAGTTGTAACTAATCAAATTAATGAATAATTTTATCTTCGTCCTATTAAATAGTTGTAATTCAAAAAAATTAATTAAAATAATAACACTTTTATCTAACATTGTTATAAAAATCCCGATAAAAAACAATACAAGATAATAAAAAATAAGTAATAAAATAATTAATTATATCGGAAAATATATTAGCTTTTAGGCAAGACTTACAATTTTTTATTATGACTGCGACGAAAGGGAAACCGAATATAATTTGCAATGCTGAAATCCCATTCAAGATTTTTCGAATCCGAAACGAGCGTGTCGAATCGCTGTTCGACATACAAAACGCAAAGGGCATAAATAAAGGTCGTGATCTGAACTAATTGTCGCTCAATCTGTCTATCAAGATTGACCAGCCAATAGGCAGATATTACCGCTACTAATGGCCGCGTAATTGAGGATCGTTCCGCGTTAATCGTGCACGATTGAAATCGTTGACTGAATGTTGATCGCGCGTACTGACTTCGGAGAACACTGAAGAGGAGAGCATGGACCCGCGTCATCTCCGCGGCACACGCGGACACTAAGCGGTTCTATTTCGGTGTCTATTATTCGAGAGAGAGAGAGAGAAGAGACTTCGATTCACTCGCCAAATCGATCGCGAACTAATTAACATTTATAATTAACCCGGTAATCGTTTTGTCATTCCGCAGTTTGAGTTCGCGCGAATCGCACAATGAATTCCTCGATGAGATGCCTCGTAACTTCGTGAGAAGAGATGCGAAGAGAGGGAGTGTAAAAGCGCAGAATTTATAAAAGCTTGTCACGTGCCTAAACTGTAACATGAATGAGGCTCGTTGCATACACATACATATATACATATTTTGCCAAACAAAAAAAAAATAATTAAGAATGTTTAAATAAGTTTAAATTAAAAATAAATAATATATAAGCATTTTCTGATATCAATAATTAATTTAAAAAGCATTATTATATAATAAGCAATCGCGTATCTTGCATTGAGATGCTTTAATTGAAAAGTTTAGAGCAATAATAATAATAATTTTATAACTCTAAGTCTTATATATTCGATTAAATTAATCTTAGTAAATGAATATTGTTCATTTCTTTCATTTTAATATTATTAGTTTTTTAAAAACATAAATTTAAAGTTTAAAAAGATAAGATATTTCAATCATGTAAAAATTTATTTCTCATATTTACACACTGGCATATTCAAAATGGAAAATATACAAACCTAGAATTGAGATTCGCATTGGTCAACTTGCCCTCGTTGATGCCTTCGGATGACGGTACATCGATCTTCTCATGATGAGTCAGTCTTGGCGGTGGATTCGGTTTGCTAGGTTTCGGCGGCAGTGCCGGCTTTGTCTTATCATCCATTCGCGACTCATTGAAATTCTTCCTCTCGCTGTCGTTGCCCTTGGTCGTCGGTCTGCTGTCAAACTCGTACGGCGTTTTCGCGGAAATCTCGAACTTGGCGATTACGTGATCGACTACATGCTTCGTTGTGGAATTCTGCTCGTATTTAGTCGGCATCGCTTCGAATTTGCTCTGACCGCTGTTCTCGTACTTGTTCGGTTCCGGCTTATATTGGCTAGTATTCGAAGGCTCGTGCTTGAACTGTGTCGAATTGTGATCGTACTTGATCGGCAATCTTCCTTCGTGCTGCTGTTGTTGCTCGTGTTTGCCATACTGTTGCGAATTCTGGCAACCGGATTCATATTTAATGTTGTGCAAATGCTGCTCGTGTTTCGCCTGAATTCCCACTGAATCATGCTTGCCGCTCTGTTGCTGGGGCTCGTATTTACTCGTAAGATTCTGATCGTACCTATTCTGCTGCTGCTGTTGTTCATGCTTATTACTGGGCGGTAATGCGTGTTCAAACTTATCCTGATTTTTGCTTGGCTCAAACTTAACCTTCTGATTGTTCAATATCTGATTTTGATCCTGGTTTTGCATGAGATCGTTGGAATTCGATAACTGCGAAGATTGGTTGTACTTCTGGGAAGAATTTCCGAAGGTCGTCGCGACGGTGCTATGAAAACCAGTGAGATTCGATGAATTCTGAACCTGATAGACGGCTGCCGGCGAGGACGCGTGAATACCAGCAGTTTGATTAGGATACTGTTGTTGTTGTTGCTGCTGTTGGACAGCAGAGTAAGCGTGTCTATAATTCGCTTCTTGATTTCCCGCATTAGATTGCAGCTGCGTGGTCGCTGCTACTTGCTGCTGATTATTGCCAATGTAGTTCTGCGCTGTATTATTATTATTGTTATGCCCGCGACCCAATAGGCTCAACGTTTGCGGCATCACCGGATGAATTTTGGTCGAGGAAGTCTGATAGATCTGCGATTTGACGGAAAAACTCGGCGCTACGCTTGATACTGGTTTCTGATGTCCACCTATAGTCTGTTGTAGATTCCGATGCGAGTTTTGCGAGGCTTGCGTGATCGACGGAGTGGTCACACCGACGACATTCGATGTCGTCGATGCGCCGCCAATGCCAGTCACGACGTTGTGTTGCTTCTGCTGAACGTTGCTATTCTGATGTTGCTGTGTCTGAGATTGTTGTTGTTGTTGATGGTTCTGATGAAGACGAAGACCTTGAGACAGATTGTCCGGGCTGAAGTTGTGCGCGTTGCTGATAAGATTGTTACTATTGTTGTTGTTATTATTGTTATTGTTATTATTGTAGGTGCAACTCGATTGAATCGTCGCGGGTTGATTGCCGAGATTTTGATTGTGTTGCTGTTGTTGCTGCTGATTGCTTCCTAGTAATTGAGATTGCCCTAAACATTTTAAGCGACTATTAGATTCATATAAAATCGCATTGATAATTGACATTAAATAATAATACTTAATAATAATTATTTAATAATTATTAATAAGTGTAAGAATTAATTTTTTTGATAAATAAGTTCTATTTAATATTTCAAACAATTTTTTAATATAAATTATTGCTTAATGTGTCTTTTTAAAATATATGTATATTCTAAATAAAAATTTAAATAATTATTTGCATTATCGTTGAAAATGTGAATACTATATACAAAGTATTTAAAAAAAAAAAAATCAAAATTATTCAAAAACTATCTATGATTTCTTTTGATAAAAATCGACTTAAATTTTCCGGCGAGTTAAAGTTTGACTAGTTTATAACATACTCCATAACATACTGTGCTAAAAAGCAAAATACTCACCCTGAATGTGCGATTGCGACTGACTGTGAACTATTTGGTGTCCGTATTGCTGAAAGGTCGGCCGCTGTCCCAATTGAGAGGCGCTCGCCGAGTGTTGTATCTTGTTTTTGTTCACATCGTCCTCTATGGTCTTGAAGTTCACCGTGAACTTGGTGTTGTACGGCAGTGTCTGGTACTTGGGGTCGTTTTTGTTCAGATTAAAATCGTTGTCGTTCGGTATGTGCGAATACGGCTCGATCGCCGCGATGTTGCCGGTCGGTCTCAGCTTGCCGCCGTTGTTAAAGCCGTCGAGTTTCGTATCCGGGAATCCTGCGTTGTTAGCGCCGCTGACGACGCCACGTCCACCGCCACCGTTAGGACCCAGTTGATGCGCCAGCCGCTGATTTAACGCTCTCTTGCGCTGAAGACGACTTTGGAGCTGAGCTATTCTCGCGTCTATCGATGCCATCTCGGCCTGCCGTTGAGCCAGAGCCTGACGTTGTTGGGACACCATTTGGTTTTGCTGTTCGTTCATCTTGTTGCGAAACTGTGCACAAATTGAAAAAAAATCAGTATCGATTCTTTTGTCCTAGATACGCTCAAAAAACACGCGTAGAAATGTTATTGCTCGATTTTTAATCATCAATATTTATTCATATAAATATTAAATCAATATTTATTATCGCAATTATAAATTACAAGAAAGAGACACGCTTTTTATAATTTTCTCCAAAATTGAACAATAGTTATCTCTTCATTTTATCATATCTTTGATATAATAAAAGTTTATTCAAAAAAATCATCTCTATTTCATAAAAAGATGATAAAAATATTATGTACGGAAAATAAACAAATCAACAGATTAAATATTTTACTCAAATATTCAGTGAGTATATATAGTACAAAAATAATATTTTATTTTTAACATTCGACACCTTAATATTATATTTACATTTTAATCTTTTTATATTTATTTTTTCGGAAATTTCAGCCACCCTGCCTTTAATGGAATGTGTACTTTATGGTCGATTAGCATACGGTTGGGAATGGGAACAAATAACATCCCCGTGCGAGCACGGTCGGCTCCCTCGAGACGGAGAATCGATGGCACGAGAGCTTACCATAAGCTCTCTCCTAAGTTTCTCCAGTTCAGCGCTAGCCGGGCTGGCCAGGTGTCCGTTGCCGGTGGCACCCGCGAGACCGCCCCCGACGTTGCCGGCGCTTCCACCACCGGCGGGGGCATTTTGACGACCCCGGAGTTCCTCCAGCTGACGCGTCAACTCCTCGACCTTTGCAACGGCCAGCGAGAGCTCCTTCTCCTTCTCATTGAACAGGGCTCTGATGCAGTCCAGATCGGAAGCTGAAAAAAAAAAAAAATAAATAAATAAAATAAAACAAATGAGGCTAAAAAAATCGTGAAAATAAATAAAGATAATGAAACATAACAATGAGAATACAGAAATATAAAAAGGATATATCGTGTAATTTCCTTTGATAATTTCTGATAATTTAAAGAAATTTTATTTCGTGATTCTATATTTTATGTTTAAGATTGCACGAGATATCAAGATTTTTAATTAGTTATCAGAGAAATCAAGACTAATATT